>JAQFYB010000483.1:0-52734 GCA_034694085.1 Pogonognathellus longicornis
TTTAAGTGTACACAATGGAATAATATTTTACATCCGTGCCTTACTTGCTAATAACACAAGTGCATACAGATACATACATATACCTCATCATCTAATTAAACAATTCGCCTGTATTTCTCATTTAATGCTATAGGTAAAAATAGTAGGTACTTCCGGTTTATTATATTAAGTACAAAAGTATATTTTATCAATGTATTTCTTTAGCTACCTGGGCTTCTTAGAGTTAAGGCTATAGCATAGTCTTGAATCGAACTCGGACTTCTTAAGACTTTCAGGAGTCTTCAAGAATTTCGAGTTGGAATCCAGTGATGACATGGATATGCTGCACTTCATCTGATTCATTTTGATAAACTGTGAATTTAATTAAATATTTTAATTAGATAAAACCATGGATTTTCTGAGTTTAATTAATATTCTTTGATTTAAAATTAATTTGATTTGCACAGAGACTTACATGAATAGAGCAGTGATGTATGTAAGTTGTATAAAATTCACGTTATTCGCGAAACATATAAAGAGGAAACCACATTATGGTTCTGTAGATTTTCGTAGGGTTTCTTCGGTCCAACACAAAGAATAGAAAGCTCAGAGTAAATCACAGCTACAAATTATTTAGGGGTGAATTTGGCAATTAATTTATTCGTTTTAACGAAGTTAGTGAAAGTTGTAGTTTAGAAGGAATAATTTTTCCCGTTCTCCAATTTTCCCAATAGAATTTGGCACCTCACAGAGCGTCGACTCCAATTTCAAATGTTTTCTCTCCGTCTTGTTTTGATTTTTCAGTAGTTTATGTTAATCGTCAAAAAAATTTAGTGAGTTCAGTCTTTAATCCGTCTTGAATTCAGTCTGTTATTAGCAATCTTGAGCTCGTCTTCATAATTTTCTTCAGAATGTTCGCGTTCCTCAAGTCCGGCATTCTTACGTTACGTCTGGTCGTCCTCTTACATTTAACAAAGAATCCTAATTGTAACTACCTAACTTATAGAGTTAGAGAGCCAGGCATCAGCAATGTACGTATGTCGAATTTAGTCGGGAGCTCTTCACTTGTGTAACGAGGCCTGGAACTTGTTTAAGCCATTTTAGCGAACCATGGCTAGGCTCTGTAAAAAAAATCACACGTGGAAATTAATAAAAGTATATATTATTCCTATTCACAATTCAGTTTTCACACAAAGTTCAAATACTCAGCTAAAACAAATGATTTTCGCTATGTACGATCAAAAAATGAGATCATCGCACATAATGTTGTGCACAATCGTACGAGGGATGAGATTTGAGATAGGCATAGTCCAACGAACAAACTTTAAACTTTGTCAACGTGAGTACAGTAGACCAGTACAATAGGTATCAAACTTGGTTGCATAATGCTCATGTTTATGGTTTCATTGAAATTGCATCAAATAATCCCACAAATAGTCGTATACGTTGTAAACACATGAACCTATGTAAAATAGGATGCTAAACTCAATGGTATACGTTTTTGTGAGCTAAAACTAAGGTACTTAATATAAACACATTTAATTTACCACCGCAGAATAACTGACATATCACGGATTTCCTACATCAAACAAGATAAGATAAAAACTGACTGAACCCAATGCAGACTAAAATCTCCCAGCACAGCTCTGTCTGTAAACACACTGTCTATGTCTATTGAATTCTCAGTACACAATTCTAAAGCCATGCCATTGCAAACGATGGGAAAAGGGAAGTTATAAGTTCTAACTAAACTACATTTGTGTTTGTGACTATCATTTTTGACTGTTAAATAATTTCAATTCCAACGAACGACGGTGTTTGTTATTGTTAGTTAAGAAACTTTTTCACCCCCATAGTCAACTTTCAAGTTGGCAGTTAGTGACCTTTAACACCCAATCAGTGTTCCTCTCAGTATTCTCAGACTCAGATTAATTACCAGTTAGCCATAAACGACGTAACACTGCTCTATGCTAATAAACGACTTGTAATAACAGTGCTATTCTGTTAATAGCATACACATTATTTTTATTACGCTTCTTACATTATGTGCCTATGTAAGCACATATCGGTTTAAACTAAACTATAAACCACACTGCCCCCGCTAAAAAACTTTTTCAACTGCACTACACTGCCATATTTACTTACTGTATAGTATTGTACACGATTTTTCCTCTGTAGTATTTTCTATAGATACAATGTACTACAAAAGTGTGCTCTTATTTTTTTAGCGCTGCACTATGTAGATAAGTAACTTTACGAAATGGATGCATCCCCAACAAGTTTAACTACTATGTAAACTTATCGATTAGTACGGATATCCTCAATTTTCAAACACTTACTTTAGCGTTTTTGTTTGCAGAGTTTGCACTGTGTGTTAAAACCTCCTCTTTCCTATACAGTAGTATCGGTACTTGCTACTTCAAACACTCTGTCAGTTAATGTAATGTGACTTTGGCACTAAAACTCTAAAGACTAAACAAACATTAACTGTCTGTTGTCAAAGGAAAAATTGAATCAATGATATCTTTTTTCCTTTAGAGATTCACTACCACAACCATTGCCACTAACTAAACTATAGCGATATAATATATAATAGAGAGTAATAAACTATGAACTTGGCCAAGTTCACTTAAACAAAGCACTCTTTTTTCCTGTCTATATCGTTCAGGCAGAGGCAGAAGAGGCAAAAGATATGCGTCTATTTTGTACCCAATTCTAACACAGACTACTCCTTGTGTATAATAATCCTCTTAAGTCTTTGAGCGTATAGCAAAGTTCACAAACGGACATTTTCGAAGAAACCTGCCGGTTGGTTTCCAGCGTGGAATGTTAAGTTTTATCTTATATAAAAATATTCCTTATCCTGACGTTACGTTACTTTAGTGCACAGACACACGATTCTTGTTTCATTCCACATTCTTCCATTACTTATAATATCTTTAACCAACTGCTGCTGTCCAGGCTCTGTGTAATATTCTACACTGTCTATGTGTAAAGAAAAGTGACCACTCGGCCACTAGCATTTAGTTCAGCAGCCGAAACTCTCAAGTTCACGATAAACTGGGCGACCATGAGATCTTGATCTACTGGTCATATCATTAACATATCACTACAATAGCTCTTCTTCATAAAAAACAAGCCAAAACGATTAAATCGCACGTTGTGCTCTTGTGTAGTGCTGACACAAAGAGCAGTCAATTATATTCATTTCATTCATTACTATTAACAGCTCGAGCAGCCAAAAGCTACACAATGCAACATTTTTATTTGTTTGTACACATCATACACACATAAAACACATTATGTGTATTGTACATATTATTAAAAATGCATTTTTAATACCTTTCCTAATAGTACCTCTACTATTTAGATACGTACTATGTAATTGTCAGTTTACAGTACCTATACACATAATGCTCTAGTAAACAGAACCTACCTATGTGCACTTAATGTAAATGGGTACCTTAACTTTATTATAATGTATTTGAATGCACAATGATTCTTCTGCACATTAATACATCGAATTACTTCATAACTCAGCAAAACAGATATGCAATGCATACCTAGTCCATAATAAATGCGATAATAAATGATTGATGTGTATCTCGCATTACTCTATACTTTTATCTGCACATAACACCAGGATAATACAACACTAAAATTAAATAGGAAAAGTTGTGGGCGGAATAAATTATTTCTGACTGGAAAATTCACAACAATACTTCCCCACAAGTTGTTTTACACTTTATTGCAGATGAACTGCTGATATGAAATAAATTTTACCCCCATGTTCTATCAAAACAGTCTTTCCCTTCCTACCTGCATAAAACAATAATATTTCGCTCAGCTAAGAGAATGAATCCACACTGCCAATACATACAGTGACTACAACTATTGCTATACCTCAATAGACGACAATAAACTACTAGAATATTTATGTGGTGCATTTTATTTATAACACTGACTACCTATATGAGTGGGATGTACTGTCAAATGGAAACAGTAATAATAGAACATATAGCACAATTACGATTTTTAAACAATAAAATTGTCTACCTACCTGCCTACCTTAGCTAAGCTATCCGTAATAAAATATAGCGACATAACACAACGCAACATAACGACATATAGTAAATGAAAGGGAAAGGCGAAGTAGGAAATACACACGTAACCTGGCTGATGTTGTAAATATATAATTAGATTATAGCCTCAGACGAGGTCATCATGGAGCTTAACACAAACACACACAACAACACAACTGGCACTCACAAAACCAGAACCAACCAGAACATTGTACTTCTTCTTTTTCTTTTTCTTGCAACTCAACTCTTGTATAAATAAGTTGAGTTTGTTTATCTTTTGTTTTAACAAGATGTCTATTTTTATTAGCAGACAACTACCACTTCTACTACTCTGCTGTCGAATAAACCTGTAACTAACCTACGTTTAAACACTATTAAAAATACATTTAAATGTGTTAGCTTATGCAGACAATATAATTAATAGCATTTCATGAACATGTAATAAACTGTAGGGCAAACCATAATCTTTATCTATTTAGCAGATCAGAAAGATCATCAATTCAAGTTTCAGATACATAATAATTTTCGATAAGCAACACGAACACGTTATGTATGTACAAGTGCTAAAAAGTCCTGATATTTTTAATTAGGTATGTACACTACATTCTTATATGTTAGTAATGTATTATAAACGTGTTAGTGTCAGAGCCGGCTTTTTAATACGCTTTAATTTTTTATTCGCATATTACTAACTACTGTCAGTGTGTAATTACATACACTGATATGACATGACATATAACAATGGATTTCACAGATCTTAAAATACACACGTAGAAATACGTAGATATCTCAAATCTCATTATCATTATATTATGCATCGAGTTATACTACTTGATACTTTGATAGCATGGCCTGTTGGATTTTTTTAAGGTTAAGTCTTTGTGTAATCACTCACTTAAAAAGATTCCATTATCTTTAAGTATACGAACGAGATGATGACTATTTTTAGTGGAGTTTCATGAGTGTGTAAATGGCTTAAGTTTGACATGTAGCTTGTGTAACCTACACATACATTATACGGTTCTGTTTGACTTGCGATTACGACGGCTTTGCCAATAACTCGAACGTGGGATGTGTAAACTTGTTAGCTCTTTCATTTGTTTGCTATGATTTAGTTGGGTACTTTTCAGTTACTTACAACTGCAAACATATTCCATCACTTCGATAGCATCTTGATGCGCAATTCTAATGCGAAAAACATTCTATTTATATTGACAATGAGTCATGGCATAATATAAATCAAACAGCGTACCTCACAAATTATTTATTACCTACACACTTCATATTCTTTTAACAGATTTAGGCAGATTTTAATTCTTCTAAACAAAACATTAATGTTAATAAAATTACTTGATAAACAGTTATTAGATTGAAAAGTTCAAAAAAATTATCTGTACATTATTAAATGGAATAAGAGCAAATAAAGAAAATTTTATATTTTATTTGAAATACTAATATCAGCTGTACGATATTTTCTCGTATTAGTGTTGTTTTTGTTACTTAAGGGTTTTCATATACTTGAGTAGAAATATCAGTCTTGTGTTACAAATAAATGGGACTTTTAAGGGTTGGGTAGTATGTAATGTATGGATATTTAACCTACATTGATCACTCAAATACTGTGGCGGCTTTACAGGCAACAGAATGAGTACATTATTAATTGTATGGTTTAAGTACCTACATGTGTGATCACCCAGAATTTACAATGCAAAATAATTTCGCTCAGAAGTACTAAGGACTAACGGGCTATTTATTAGCCTACGTGTACCATTGCGGTAATAAAGTTATGCAGGTTTAAAAATGTGACATTGTAAAGAAGTTGTTAGTTAGTAGCTATAGAGGTAGATATGTAATAATGAGCGTATTGTTGTAACATGCCGATCCTAACGAACAAATAATCTAAAATAATACGGTAAAATGTGCTGAAACTGAAACATGAGGAACGTCATTAAATAATATTATTGATACATCCGCTGTGTTGAGTTTGCAAATGCTATAAGACAACTGAAGCCGTGTTGGTTTATTATTGCAAAACTGTTTGAGTTTCGCCTGTCAAACATTTTGCTTTAATGACAGTCATGCCAATTAAACCACAGTAGTATACAACAACAGACAGATAACACACCTACTTTACTTGATATAGGCGGTATATTATAACTTTATAAGTGTGTGCAACAAATCGTAAAGGATCAAAAATGACATAAGTAGAACTTGGCATTTATGTTTGAACACCGTACGGTGACGTAAAGAAGGAAAAACGCAAATATAGGTAAGTCATGCCGTAAATACTTCAGGCCCAAAAGGAACACATCATACGCATTCAGCATTGGATGTTGTTGTGTGACACAGAATTAGAAATTTTATTATTTGCTGATGAGCGTTAAATGACATGCCAATGTAAAAATATACCAATAGCATCCTTGTAAAAATATTATCAAATTTAGCACACTGTTAATTAGCGTGCAAAAACTGATGAGTGTACATTATACTGTAGTTTAGTTGCTCTATCAAAGACTCACAAAGAGTTATCACTTTATCACATGCTAAATAAAAATCTGTTCGTAAATGGCTCATATGTCTCGTATAGACTTGAGCATTGAAGTATCTTACACACTTTTGTGTTTTGTACAAATACACTGCAGTGGTATTAGTAAAGAAACTGCGTTTGTAAACATTCTATATATATACTAAGCGCAAAAATGCTGATAAAGTTTATCACACCATTCTACTTGTATACTTTTTATACACACATATACACATACATCAAATCCATACCGTTACACGAAAAAACATTAGCATGCTATATTTTGCGTTAAGTAAATTACAGCAATATGTAAGTACACTTTTGTCATCAGAAAAATGAAATTGCTCTCATACAACACAGTGTGTCATCTAACATAAAGTTTAAAACAGTGTGTTTCCATTTTCAGTAATGAAATAAATGACAAATACTCGGAACACGCAAAATACAAATTGCAGTTTAGGTTGATTGCTTAACGAAACGTTCATAAATCACAAAATCACATGCACTATTTAGTTGAAAGGTGCTCAAAGTTCATTGGATTATGAATGAATTGTTTTTGACAAATCGTTCTTGTAAATGACACTCTCCTGGAGAAAAAATGAGTCACACGCAAGGAATTGAATTGATTGAGTAATTTCACAATCACATCTATACGCACCCTAAATACTTGACTGTCTGTTTCGTAGTAAGTAGACACAAGAAGAGCCAATCGAATCAAACCTAATCCAATCCCCGTATATACATACACAATACACATTTACTACATACTTACAATACAATGACTTCCTATGCTTGCTGGTCTAAACCAAAAGTACAAACCTATCACCTCAAAAAATTCAATATTCCACAGAAAAAACTGGAAAAAACACTGAAAAACGTGTATGAAAAAGATTTGAAATCTTACCAAAGAGCCTGAACTCTTTTTCCACACTCCCCTGCCCAATTGGAATGTTTAAAAATCACGGACAACACTAAAATTTTGGAAATTCCAAAATTCACATCACAGACACAAGTTCGTTGAAAGATTACTCGACCAAGTCAAGTTGTATTATGTGTGTACTATGTTGAGTGTAGTATGCAGTAGCACACACATCCATACTGCATACAGAACACATAGAACGTACACACACAAAACATAATAATAAAATATAATATAACCAGTCTACCTACTACATACATTCATACCTACCTTGTACCTTCCTAAAGGCTCATTCGAATTCTCCCTATTCTATTCACACAACCACTACTGTTGGTCTACCCTACACAACATTATTATAGCATAGCTAATAGCTTACCGTCTCTTGTCTGACAGTCTGACTCACTTGCAAGACCGAAAATCTAGATGGCCATCACTATTCTATCTAACGAACAGCATTTTACATTGAGAAATATATTTACAACCATTCCTTATACATACCTTATACCACATACATGCATAGCTCAACCTTCCTCCTCATTCTCATTGCATTCTCATCATTATTACTTTTTACCTTTACCTTACCTTATACCTTACCTTACCTTACTTTTACACACTCACTTACATTTACATTACAGGTAAGGCTCGCTCCAAGCTGCATGCCTTTCTGCAACCAAATAAAACCTCTTACCTAGCTATTCCACTGCTATTCCATTCCAATCCCATTTATCATTACCAACAACTCTACATACTACACAACACACTCCATATGAGTGTACGTATTACCTGAGAAAGACTCGCAAATGATGAAGAGAGGGTGAAACACATGTGTTGTTTAGTTTAGCGTAGAATGTAAAATAGTAATAGTATTGTACACTACACATTAATACACATACAGTATTCATTCCAAGTAAGTAGTCTCCCTTTCCTCTTCTTTCTGTGTGTGTACCTAGTAGTAAAGGTAAAATGCATGCATGTAAGGGCTGTACATAATCTAAACACACACGTATGTGTATACATACATTTAATATGAACATGCATGCACATAGACAGTAAACTACACACACTCACTACATACACTTACACTTCTTTCAGTCTCAATTCACTCAACTGTGAGTTGAGCACCTCGTCTAAAAAGAAGAGGTGAATGTATATGTAAATGTAAAGCATGACTCTATTGTATTTGTATGGAGTATGGACAATGTATTGTATGTAGTTGTAGTAGAAGGATCGTTTTCTTCATTATTCTTTGATTACCTCAACTTGAACGTTACGTTACGTTTGTACTTTGTACTACAGAACAAGTAAAGACTGCAAGTGCGCCTTGTATGGGGAGGCATCATACAATGCGTTGTTGTGTGCGATAGTGATGTTGTTGTAGTTGTGCTATCCTCATGTGTATGTTAACTACAATATACCTAAGACTATAAAATCATTTAAGATGAGTTACACTTAACTTTCCTATATTTGATTATACTTTATAATCTCGTGTGTTCGAACGAAGTAAGTAGCATGTAAAGTTTGTACATAGACATACATATATTATGAATGTGTTGATATATTTTACTTTTACATGGCTACTCTAGATGTATTAGGAGTTATTGTACATGTAAGTATTTTCATATCACCACCAACACCACCACCGCACTATTGTTCTATTTCGTTTTGTATTTCAGGTGGACAAGCATTACACAGCCTTTGACTTGCCTCCTAAACAGCCTACTGATGCATACAGGGATGTTTTGAAACATAATATATTAAACAGAGGTAGTAGCTCCATAACAAAACGTAGTAGTAAGTGTTGGGCCTACCAGTAGTAATGCTAGTGTAGCTTTGCAAGGAACAGTGTGGTGTACATATATTTTACAACCTAAAGTAATAATGAAACACTCCCACCATACTTACTACTGCATTTCATTGTTTTCAAAAATCTATAAGTGCCTACGTATATATAGCTCTTGTATACGAATACTACTGCATTTACATTTACACATTCTCTCAACTCACCGATCTGCATGCGGACTATGTATAGTTTATAGCACTAGTGTTGCTATGAACTTGTATTTACATTTACTGACTGAGTGCATGATAAAAACAAGTACGAAAAATACTTATTGTACTATGGCAAAGTGGAATAATATAATAGGCAGTACACCTACTACTCTTGGGATGTTGCACAGTTAAGTTAAATATGTAGTAGGGCTGAGTTGGATCTGATAGCTTGCACGCAATCAATACATGGAATGAAACGCACAATCAGAAAAAAATTCTTAGAATCTTATCTAATTCATGAATTATTGCTTTTCCTGTATTTCAGATTTGGATGCAAAATGCGGAACGAAATCGAAATAATAGGGCATACGTAGGCAAGGTATGCAATAAATGTCAAATCTATGCTGAATTATAAATATAAATTTTGACAATTTCAACACGACACAATGCTCTCAAAACATTTCCAGTTCTCAGTATGGTATGGCACTGAACTGTGAACTCACTGAGCTATGTAGTCTGACAGAATTCTACATTAAACTACAGGCATGGTAGATTAAGGATAGCTATCCATATTGTAAAACAGATTTAACTACTACAAAGTTGAAGGTACTATTTGCCTATACGGTAAAAACCATACAAAGTTTTAACACTGGAGTTGTTCTGAAAATACCAGGTAGTAAAAGTAAAATCTACAATAATTCTGCTTTGTGCACACAATATTATGAACACACACATTAGTGAATGCCATGATACATAGTGTTCTAGGTATTACTAACAATTCATTTCCGAATATTACGTGTAATTGCAAAGGGCGTAAGATTTGCGTGTTTCCAACTGTGTCTTAATGGCTAAAGTGTACCTATATACATAATACAAAGGTACCTACCTAGCTTAGTAAGCTTTGAAGCTTATAGTTTGTGGCCACCCTTTAATGTCATCATTTAATATCGATTTATTCATTAAAACAACTGTTAGTTGTGTAGTTGCATTTAAAATGACGATTACTTGACAACTAGTTGAAGGTTGTAATTATGCAGATGATTGCACTACAATTACGCAATTGATTTTCCATTAGGAACAGAAATCGGGAGAGTAAATTCTTAAAGACGTGGAATGATGCTATCTAAATTGTGTTCATTAATTTCCCCTCAGCATGCCCTGCAGTATGTAGTTGTAGTGTAGACTTTCACCATTAACACTATAACACTAGGCACAATAAAAACATTGCAGAATGCACTCTATCATTTCAGTTTAAACCTCACCATAGTAATTCCCAATGTGATAAATGAATGCACTTGGGATACCGTAGTTCGATGTAGGAGTATACTGTGTGTTAGGAGTAGTAGGAGTTTATCAAAGAAAACGTTAGTAATCGCTCTAACATTATATTAAAATCATAATCTCACTTTGTAATCTTACAACCAATACTACAGTAATTCCAAGTTCTGTTTCCTTACAGTTTCTCGTAACATTGATTTCATTCACGCGAACATATATGAAGACCCATAGAACACGAAATAATATTAATGCATTTTCAGGGCTACCTATAAATCCATACATATAGGTAGTCTCTTAGAACAAACATTCAAATAGTCAAATTCACATCCTACCGGTTTGCGAAATAATTTATCTGCACTTTATCAACTGAATATCTCCCTACACTAGTTTCTTCATAAATTAATAGAGAAAAGATCTTATGACGGTTTCAGTTCAAGTCTCTCACACGCACGCACATCGTAATAAACTATCTGACAGCCCGTCTGGAAAATGAAACCAAGCCAGGAGGCAATTCATTATTTGCAAATCTCTTTAACTCAAAAAGCATTAAGATATCAAATGAAAAAAATTGACTCATATCTATATGCTCCAGTGGTTCACTCACGACCGAAATCTTTCATCTAACTATCAATTTGACTTGTCGAACATTGTAAATGCGATAATAATGAACAGTGATAGACAAAAAGCAATAAAATTTCATTCCACCAAGATTTATTTGAATTCCAGCGTTTGCTAATGATTTTCTACGACACTCATGTCCTTGTTCTACCTTCACTTATTGCATTCTTATTACTTATTATTTATGTATTATTTTACAAGAATTGCACAGTACCTTACATGGATGGGAGAGTTTTTCTAAACCAGGACTATAGGACACACATCAATACAACACATATCAATAATCTAATTAAGATTTTTGCATGTACATGGCATGATGGTGCAATGATGTAGTTATTGCCTTTATAATCTAAGAAGGACCCGACTGAGAGTGACTGACTGAAGCCAAATCAAGTTTAATGATTATTCTCCTCCTCTTTTGCAGGTCATGTCAACTAATAATGACCTCTGGCTGTACACTGACACAAAGCGAATGCTCATTCTACTAAAAAGCTCGCGATTCTTACAAAATAAACCACTACACACACTCATACACCATGCTAATGCTCAAACCATGCAAAATCATTTCAACTCAACGAATAAACTAGACTGTACTCAAAAATGTGATGGACGGACATGTCCAAGTTATATGTAGAACGAACATCGACGAACATACTTAAAACATACAATACGCGCTAATAACCTAAACTAACTCAATCATACCTGACTAAACTGACGTACATGACAGGCTCAAGCTGTACGAATATGCAGATACAAGTATACAACTATCCAATCGACAACAACAAACTAAACGACCTAATACATTGCGTTGTTGTGTAAATAGTACACAGAAATACTCACATACAGCATTATTATAATGTGCCCAAGTAAATTGCGTGTAAAATACAACAACGAGAAAGAACAAACACTATAGAGTGGAGATAGTCCATAGTCCATAGATGTCTTGTTGCTTGTGAATCTGTTAATAGTAATAGCTCATGCACAAGTGTGTTGTATGGACATGGACAGTACTACACACATATACATATTATTATTCTATTTGTAACAACCAAATAAACCAACCCGTATACTTTTAGCTTGTCCGTCCAATCCATTCACCAACAGCAATGCACTTTATACACTACAGCAATGTACAGCACTTGCTCTCCGTCAAAGAACTAAACCAAACAAAAGAATGATTTACGAATCATGCCAATCTGGGTGCTGTAATCTCTCGTGTTCTAATAGTCGTTGCAAGGAAATGGTCACGTTCACGTTCCATACATTGGATTTTATGCAGTTTTCAAACTAGACTTCGTGTAATTCTACTATCCCATCATAATATTTCCAATAGACTTCTCTCTTCTCAAGATTGAAGCATTAATGTGAGTATTGTAGTTGTACTAGTACAGTAATATAGTGTGTGTGTTTGTATGTAGCATTGTGTGTTTGTAAAGTATGTAATGTTGTTCTCATAAGACAAATGAATTCAGATGTTAACTAACGGAAAAATTCATAGTGCACATACACAATGCAAGTAACTAGGAGTAGTTGTAGTAGTAAAAGGCACATACACACACACCTTTAATGTATAAAGGAATAAAGAACAAACAAAATTTAAGATTACCTTACAATAATCTCCTCCGTCAACCTAACTACTATTACAGTGCACGTAGTAATAGTTGTATTATTATGAATGATGTATTGATGAATATCCAAATTCTCAGCACACAAATCAAGTCAAGTCAAGTCAAATCCTATTACTAACTAATTCTTTTGTTTTTGCCATTCCATATTGACACACTCACATCATTCTTCAATTTTTCATCAAAACAGTTGCTCATAAATCACACAGTCATGTTGACTGGTGGTGGTATAAGTTATCGACACTTACATAGCCCACTTCTACATTATCTCTTGTTTGTGTAGACTGTAGACATAGGAAACAATAATAATAATGACTATGTATTAAACCCATAAACCTATTTGAATAAAATAATTTTTTCCGCATCCAAAAATGTTATTATAAGTTCTAAGTTCCTAAATACTCAAACAAAGCCCAATTAGGTAGAGGCGACATAATAAAAGCTGCTTTTCAATTTCCAATATATTTTGTGCACTACCTACTATGAATCTCATCTGACAAAGGAGGTCATAAACAACAATAATATGGGTGGACTACAAGACTTGACCAGTGTAGCAAACAAAATCAGATCTAATTTGTGCTTGCTCACTCACATCACATCATGTCCTACTAGTAATAGCAATAAGTAATCTCAATGTGATCAGAACATTTATTTGCGTATATAGCTCATTTTATTATCAATAGACTCAAAGAAGTACTTTGTTTTTTTTTGTTGTTGCTTGTTACAAGTCAAAAAACAAAAAGTGCTACACACCTTGAGTATTCTTTATCTGCTGTGTGTGGTTCTCTGAATTGTTATTGCTAATCAATGAGACGTAAACGAACATATAATAATTGCGTGTTATTGTGTGGCTGGAATGAACATTGTAAATTAAAAATGTCATGTCATACTTGAGATAATAATCTCAAATGCTATGTCTAAGTAACCTTAGGTTATGTTAACTTTGTAATACTACGCAATTATATTTTGAGGTGTTACTTTGTTTATTTTGCAGCTATTTCTCTCAAATTAAATAGGAAACCTTGAGAAAATCGGGAAAGACTTAGAAAAAATTGGCAGTTAATTGAGAGCAACGTATGCCTTGGAGGGATTTGTCTCATGTTTGTTTATTTTTTGACTTGACCAAACCCAACAAGATTACTTGAGACTGTGAGACATCTACAAGGCAAAACCTACCTAAGTAATAAGTAATAGTAAATACAGTAACGAGTTTGGTCGCACTCATAAACTCTCATCATTTTCTCATATCTTTGTTCTTATCAGCTCGAAAAAGAAAAGGTGCACTCAAGTAAGTTGATACAAATGACGAAAAAAATGCTTCCTTCCATCGGATTCTAAATCTTTATGCTTTTTCAAGCTTTCGCCTTGAAGATCTCAAACGTACATGTAGCTACCGGATTTATTTTCATCGTCAATCTTTCCTTATTGTAAACATGCCCGGAAGGTTTTATCAGTGTGTTTCTACGTTGCAGCTGCTCCACACGTTGCTATATTCTTATTCCGTAGCTAAAGCTATCAATCAAAAACTCAAAAGTACCTATTACCGATAGTTAGTATGCTACACTAGCCTGTTATGATATGAATTGAATATTCTGGTATAACACACCTCTTTTATACTGTTGTGAACCTGATAGGTTGTAATACAATGTTGATTCTTCCCGTCTCAAGCAACTATTTTTTGCGATGGAACAATGACAAAGTGACTGAAAGGCTGAGATTATTTACTTTCAAGCATTGTAGTTGAGCCGAA
Source organism: Pogonognathellus longicornis (assembly GCA_034694085.1). Lineage (NCBI taxonomy): Eukaryota > Metazoa > Arthropoda > Collembola > Entomobryomorpha > Tomoceridae > Pogonognathellus > Pogonognathellus longicornis. The sequence continues at coordinate 14,765 of JAQFYB010000483.1, forward strand.
AAAGCAGTCATACTTACTAAAAGCAATTTCCCACCTGTTTATTCATTGTTCTGGTGAATCTGCTTTCAATTGAAACTTCCTAGTGCGATGCTATCAGTAAAAGGGTGAAAGATTTAGTTGTTGAGATTTTTTACAGTGACAGCTCTGCACACCCTGTCCTGTTCTGTTGTGTGGTGGAGGTGTTCTCTCTGATGATATGTAATACTTGCTATTAGTATAATGCCATTGTACAGACAACTATGAGCCATAAAAACTGAATTGAAAGCGTTTAAAATGCAAAATGACAAGACAGCTACTCACAAACGTGAAACTGGATTCTTAATACACATACACAAAATTCAGAACGGTATATCATACTTTTATTTTGTACTTAAGGCAGTACTGGCAGTAGTGGTTGTAGTTTGGCGTATGTGCGCTGTCATTTTATTCGCTTTGTCTAGTTCAATAGAATTGTTACACAGAGACGAGACAGAAGTTGATGATAACAAGTAGGTAAATACTAAATACAGATAAAATATAAAGTTTTATGTGAAAATCCAATGATGTCTCATATCAATAAAGTACTTTACTTGAGAAACTGATTAAAAACTCCGTAAACACGTTTGTATTGTTTATTGATGAGATGACATTTTGTGAAAAAGATAATCTTTGACTTTTAACATACAGTAAACGAACTACCAGTTCAGTAGACTACTACAGGTAGGTATACATCACTTAAAGAACCATGCTATACTCCAGATTGAACTAAAGTAAAATCTAATTAAATGTTAAACGAGCTGCCTTTTCCATTCCACCAACAACTATTACCGTAAATCAAAGAGCAAACTTTTCTTAATAGTACGATTTAACGATTTTCACATAAATATTGAAATCTGTCAACTTGCAACATCTTAAAAACATTTTACGACTTTTTTTAGGAGTGTCTTCCACTTACTCCCTGTTGCTCTCGTTCATCGTGTACTTGCAAAATCTAATTGTAAGTGTAAGAGTGAGTTGAATTCATTTAGCAAAAAATGTGTGATATACTGTAAGTACAAAAGCATTAAATAAACATTAAAAATTACCATACAAACGTACATTCAAACACGCACATTTAGTGCATACAGCCCATGATCTGTACTCTTGAGACAATTTATTAATCCAGTTTAGTAAAAGCCATAATTTTTAATGTGAAGTTAGTTGAGCGTAATTGAGCGCAACCCAAAAACCACAACTTCAAACGCTACGTAAGCAATCTGTAAGTATATTGGTATACACATGGCTAGTTAGTCTGATGTCTTCCTTTGGTGGTTGATTTACAATCAGTATCTAACTAACGAAATAATGTGAATATAGGTTATTAAATCAAAATTGTTTTGTATCGATAAGAAAAAGACGTGCATTCAGATACAAACCGTAGATTGAGACTGTATAAAAGTATATATTTATACCACAGCACATACAAAAGACGAGCAATTAATGTATGCCATGTTCATGTGAACTGAAGAACTTTGCATGTGCGTCTATTCATCGCTACAATGTACAATCTGTTCATACTTTGGTAAAATAATGCAAATATACATGAGAGAGTGGCTTGATTTTATGGAAAGCTAAGTTAGAAATGATGTCCCATATTGCTATTAATTCCTAAAGGCGGTCTTTCAGTCCTTGAAACGAGATTTTGACACAAAACCCTCAATTCTATATACACTCCAATCAAAAAACTGCACCGGCTCACCAGGCACACCCATGAAACCATTGTTGAGTTAAATTGTTTCTTATTTTACCAACACATGTTTGAAAAACATTAATAAACTCAAATTTTCGGTAACTAACAGGTAAGGTAACACAAAATTGCAAAATTGAAAAAAATAAAAATAAAATTGAATACCAAAACTACAAAACGAGTACCTGTAGCTTTTTCAATGAATTAATATTACAATTAAATACACCAGGAAACCAAAACGGTGTAGATTTCATTTACATTTGAAGCACGCGAACGATGAAAATAGTAAACGTGTAAAATGCAATAACACGAGTTTTCTGTATAGAGAAATTCTGCTACACCAACAAAGCACACAAAGAGTACCTCTGTTCATTCACAACTCACAAAAGCACACTTTACACGTAGAATATATTTCCCCTTTGCGATTCTTCAATTCTCATTAGTCCAATTTCTACACTCGCTCAAGATTTTCTCCAAATACCTCACTCACTCACATCAGTCTACCAACAGCACATTATCGTGTCCCATGCTGCATACTTCCTCCTTGCACTTTACATACACTGACTTAGTAAAGTTCGTTGATATGTGCTTAAAAGAAGCATTTGTGAAAAGCTGTCATGATGTCAATATCACGTTACTTGCATTACCACGTGGATAGTTAGCAATAAGAAAATAACGCAGAGACGATGATGATGTGCTTACTTACATTTACACTCCACTACAATTAGATTTTAGTCTTAGGGAGCCTGAGTTGGTTGCTTATAACTTGAGTATGTTTTTCTAACAATAAGTTAAGTTAGTAGGATGGATGGTATTCGGGAAGTGTTGTATGAATATGCATTGCAAGATATTAGTCTAAAGTGTAAGGCAATAAGGCACGAGAGTGTATAGGTATATGTAAAATGTATAATAAGTGCCAGAGAATTCAACGAGATAACTAACTGAATGTGTTGTATTTATTCTGCTTTTGCTTACTTATGCGGGCTCCAAATCAACTATAGCGTTTTATGGCTGCAAAAGACAACAAAACTAATGGCCCGGTGACTACACTCGAGTAAGTGTTTAAAGTGTGGAAATGGAATCTTTTATGTTTATAGAGGTAGTTCAGTTGTGTTGTTCTATGTGAAAATTCGCACGTGTATTCTAATTTCATTCTGAAACTCACAATTCATTCAGATTCCGAAGGCAGTGATGGAAACCAAAACATATGCAAGTATTTTCTTATTACATTAAGCTGCTGCTATATGCTATGAGGTTGAGTGTACTATTAAGGTCATTCTTTAAACCGACAAAAGCAACCGTAGTTACCATACTTTTGCTTTTACTTCCATATTATACATACAAATACAAAAAATACAATAATACTTACATATTTGCCGTTATACTAATATAGTAATACACATACGAATTACTGTTTTACACTAGCACTGCTGGTACTACTAGAATAATGATGATGATGACGTTTCGTTTTATTATAGGGCCTATATGTACATACATGACGTGCGTATGCACTTAAGTAAATATAAATGGGTGTGAGGCGATTTCTTTTGATTACAAGAGCAGCGAGAAAAATGTCTATAGAATTGTTTGGATTGTTTATGTGGTTGGTTGCTGGCTTGTTAAAATCTAATAAGATTCTACATCACATATATCTCGAGATATGTCTCCTTTACGTTTCTTTCGCATGTCTTCATCTTTTTACTCCTATTTCGTTTCACATACTACACAAAACGCGTGCAAGCGTACAACAGACTGGTGCTAAGAATCTAAGCACAACAAATACTACAGATTTACACAGTAGTGTAGCTGGAAAGGAATTTCCATTATTTTCAGCGGTTGAGACAAGAATGCAAAATGAACGGTACGAAAGCGTATATACATCGTCAGTCAGCCAAGTGTAAAAAGTCCGGTAAAAACTTCCAGAGCTTCTAACAAGGGACAAGAGTCTCTTTTATATTGTACTATTTGTACGAGACCTTTGCTTGAATGAGATTTGAGATCTTAAAAAGCTCAACGAGATTTTACATGCTTTAAATTCATCTTATGGCACAACATATTACAATGAACTTTGATCTCATGTTTAGCTCATCTGGTTTCCTTTCGTTGGTTGTGTACTCAATGCAGTATATTCCTAACTATGTGCTAATTCCATGCGTTTCATATCAAATAAGTAACATGATCGTGTTTCTTACTTTTCTTGCCTTGTCTCCTCTGTCTGTCTCATCCATTAAAATCTGAGTAGTTAACTCTTAGCATTTAGCAAGAATAATAATATTATCACGAAAGCATTTAGTTTTCATTTTGCATCGAGTGTAAAATGCGTGAACATCAAAATCCCACAGTGCATACTACATAGGTAAGGTAAGGTGCTGATCTACATGTTGGTATGTAATATAACCTAACGTAACTATGACTGACGAGCATAATATGTACACGTCTTCATAAAACACAGAGAGGATGAAGTAAAAGAAAGAAATTTGATATTTATGCCTGTCAGCGAAATTCACGAACCTTGCCCTGCCAGCAGAAATGCACAGCTAAGAAAATAAAGCAATCCTCCAGACCCAAAGCTCTTCTGAACTCAACAGCTATGGCATTTACAGCTACAAAAGCAAAGTATCCATTTACACTTTTAGGCTTTTTCATTCGAACTATTTCTATTAATGTCAACTCACATAATTTTCTGCAAACTGTTCATAACATAAAAACATACTTAACACATTCGTGTGTATAAACAGATTCTCTTTACACCACAGACTCACACTCATAATGAATTTGCTTGTTTTTCTAATGGTAAATGTGTACACAGGGATACTACTCCAATTTCAAGCTGTCAACCACGATTCTATTTCTCTTACTAAAGCAAACCCAGTGCCAGTGCTACAATAATAAAAAATGACTTCATATATGTCAAGCAATAAAAAACGTTTGCTTAAGGTAAAAATGTGTTATGTAATGTCACATTAGTATTAGATGTCAATTCCAATTTAGAATCTGATATTATTAGAATTTGCGTAGGTTCATATGACATGCTGTTAAGTTCACGCGTGTGTGGGTTGAATGCATGCATTTGTCGAGTCAATTATCCATTGCAACTGCAATACATAAGTGGTGGTTGTGTCGTGTGTACTATAGTTATTATAACATGATTGTAGTATTACGAGATATGAATAAAATTAAAATTGTCAAGTCGAAGAGTCTTCCCTTGTGTAATTGTTGGTTACAGTAATATTATAGCAAGGTGACGACGACTGCCTGGCGTCTTACGAGTTTATGCTCCGTTAGTTTAGTGCCAACACGATACAATCAAACTAAACTCGTCTGTCATGTCTAATCCCCTACATTTAACATTTTAGTCTCTTAAATTTAACCTCATGTCATTATAGATGAAATTTACGCATGTAGCAAGTGTAGCGGTATATAAATAAATTACAGGTAAATTAAATATACGATATTCAGAGATTTTGATACAGATTATAATACACTCTTTCTTCTGTATCATGTACAATTTTAAGTGCTAATAATAAACTACTTTCAAGCACAAAGCACTATATTTGTAAGTCATTGTGTTATTAGAAGGAAGACAATAATTTAAATTGGCAATTCAAAGAATTTCTCCTTCCAGTTTAGGCAATGGACTGTTTATATAGTGCAAATTATGAATGAGTACTTAGAACTGCTACCAAATTGGATTCATCGACCCTGAGCAAGACAGGAGACGCGAATGAAGAGTAATAATAGTAATAAATGAGTGTACATAGCGTATGGTGAACTTACAATGAAAACAAAACCAAAAGCGGAGAAGGATCACAATACACACATAGAAAACATGACAAAGTCTCACTTGAGCAAATAATGCAGCAGCCAAGCAATTTGCTTCAAGTTAATACTCACAGTCACAGTCAGAGTAAATGTAACGTAACACAAGATTAAAGAACGGCGAACTTTTCCCGTTCCTTCTCACTCATTCGTATCAGGTACTTATACTTGCACTTGTATACGACTTACAAATTTCTTTATTGTTATCCGAAGAGCTAAGAAATGAAAGCAAAGACAGGGACATGAAAGGAAAGGCAAAAGTCATGCAAATAATCAAATCAAATCAACTTTGACCAAATAAGGAGACATAATCAACGATCCTCTCTATGTATCGCATATTATCTGAATACACTTGTCATAACACAATAACTCGGCTGGTAGTATTATTATTGCCATTACATACCATTTTCTTAATCCTTCTACAATCGTACACACATAGTAAAGTGTTTTGAATTGAAGTGCATTGCTTGGCTGATGGAAACTGACAAAACTGTATCCCTCCCTCATAGCAAGTCCAACCGTGTCAATTTCTTTATTCTATTTATTAATGCACTGATTTGTACAGTGAATTACAATATCCATGCCTTGCATACACTTACATTGACTTTTTAACAACATAATACACTCTGAACAACCACACAACAGAATACCGCTTTTCTTTATCATGTGCCCACTTTTACTACTATGCTACACAGTACATTGTTACATACAATCTCAATTGTGTATGCACGTGCTGCGTTGTTGGGTTGATAAAATAATCGGCAAGTTTGTGTTGTTTTCATTTGCTTTGGCTTTGCCAACTAATAGGCGTGTACTCTCACATCACTCAGCATTTACATGCACATTGGAATGCAAATGCGTATGCTGAGCGTGGTATTAGCTTTTTATATGTCGAGTGGGACGAATGATTAGCTAACTTATGTACCCTGTTACTTGCATGCCAATTTTCTCTATAGCTTAATTACATTCTCGCTTTATCAACAAGAGATCCACCTGCCTCAATAGAAAATAAAACAAAACCAAAGCTCAAAGCACATTAGTCCAGTTTTCCTCGGTCCGAGAGTACATCCAATCAACCAAGATCTAAAACTTGACTCGTTTAATTCATCGCTTTCATTCTTTTTACATTTGATTAATACACTTAAGATATACATAAGATGCATCTCTCACTTAAATGCATACATCTTACTGTGTTTAAATTGAGGAAGAGTTACTAGTTTAGTTTCTATAAGATCAATAATAATAATATTATTATTATAATTTTATAGACACCTGTCTGTGAGTAATAGACTACTTTATTAATGCGAGTTCCGCATTCACTGTTAAGATTAAGATTAAGAAGAATATCTCTAGGTATAGAGCCAGATCTTCAAAAGAATAATGTAGTCAGACTTAGTATTCTAATGATGTGATAACTTTCTTTCTCATTCTGATTCTAGTTCACACAAATTGATATGTATTAATGTTTTAGAATATCAAGGTAGAAGATTGAAGGTAGCAGGTATGTAGTAGCCTTTAGTCTTAGGGATGTCTAAACACTTGCTTTGCTCACCTGTGTGGTTAAATACAGATGTAATTTAATGGTCTTTCCTTATGAGGTGTAGAGCTCCTTGTACAGCTTTTATTGTCGAATAAAACAGCTCAAAATTCATGTCACACATAAAACGCATCGTAAATTCACTTGTAGAACACAATCTGCTGGGGATGCTGATGATGCACATCTTCGTACTATCACTATACTCAACATGCTTGTCATCATTTATGGAAGATTGTAGAAAAGTGCCTTGTGTATGGTATATACTTACTTTATTCTTCAACATTGAAAATCTTTTCGGCTTCACGTGCTATTTTAACCTGGAAAGTCATTTTACTAGCACGGGTGGGTGGTACGAAATTTTGTGGTAGGTGAAACGAACTAAAAGATATATTGCAAATTTTAATGACGCTATAAATTCATGTGCTATATATTTCACTCTAAAGTGTAAAAACTAGCAACATTTTGGCATTATCAAGATTACTTTGTTGCTGTGAAATATGCGTGCAAAAGACTTATACAAGACTGGATATTATAACATGTATCTCTACACTTGTTTGTCCGCACACACACACAGTAATTTGCATGTAGAGGAAAAGGCTATTTAGGAGGTCTTTATACGAAGATCGGCGTAATGATCTCGTGTCTAGTTTCCAATGACACTATGAATATTAAATGACTTGAATTTTCGCAAATCGTGAAATGGCATGACATGTTTATATTAGCCCTGACCTTTCCATTCGTTCAGTTTTGCAGATGTTTATTCTGATAGTTTATCGCAGACACGATCTTGTTCCTTGATGCAGAACATCAATAAATAATTGTTCTACAACATAATATACTACATCAGTTTCTAAATACCGAATTAGTAACGGAAATTTTTTCTGGATTACAAAAACTAGAGTAGGTTCTACTTATATTTAACGTGAACTTTTAATACTGTTGTTCACATTACTTTTATAATAACTTCATTAGGTTTTTCTGGATGGTTCACTCAGTTGGTTAACGTACTCTGTACAATAGTAAATTATAGCAATAAACGTTTTAAAAATATTTAATAGAGAGATCATCCATGCTAAAGTAAACCAAATACCAAACGTAATAGCCTAATAACGTTACAAGCAATTTAGTTAGATATTGAAACACAAATGTGTGGATAAAGTCATGATTTTTGTAAGTAAAATGTGTTTATACCTATATATTGAACTGTAGGCTTTTGCAAACTATAAATGTGAATCATCATCAAGTGGTGTCTTGTGGAGATAAACCTGTTTCAACTATTTCAACATTAGTTTTCATCTGAACTTCGAGTATTTCGACAATAACAGCTAAATTCCAAGAATCTTCTGCCGTTAGCTTTGGAGTAGATTCGTATGTGGCCAAAGCCAACCAACCCGACCCGAGGCAAGCACATGCTGCATAATTTAATTTGACACGGAGCAATGATAGTTTACTTTATTTACTTGTCCGTTATACGATATAGCAATAATAAACTATCATTCTACACATACTTGTTTGCTTAGCAGTGGAAGAACCTACTTAACATAACAATAGTCTCATACAATACGAAATAATACCACTATTTAGTAAATAATAATAAACAAATATTTTTTTCAAAATATAAGTATATTACTTATGTACTGTATGTTCCTGCCTACAAACAATTTTCTTCATCACTGCACCATGATTACTTTGTGGTACATAGTGAGAGGTGTAGTACAACTTATTGAAATCTATCTTTAGTTCCTGGTCAGGTAACGAGTCAATTTACACGGGTTAACACACCAGTACAGGTACTCGTACCATGTAAGTAACCACCAGTATTAGTAGTAAGAGTTAGTTGTGTATGAAGTATTACAATGAATGTACATAAATATCTCAAATGAACCGATAGTTAAGACACGTCTATCTCATGTATTTGAGCCTAGGTACTTTACATACATTTCTACTGTAATACGTGGGTTTGTTAACTCCATTGTATTACAGCCACCAACTCGTTTCTTCCTTACTGACTGTGCGAAGGAATGAATTAAACAACATCATAACATAGAATTTGCGTGAATTAGTGTGGTATTGCATCCCCCGTGTTATTATATTATTATGTTTGTACACTTAATACTCCTCTGTGATAGTTACGGGCATAATACCTACATACTTTTCATAATAATGCAATAAACAAGAAAATTCCTCCAACAAAATGCGACAAAAACAGCCAAAGCAATCAATTCCGGTTTAATACATTCCTAACACTTGTTTCTTTCTTGGATTTGCTTATTATGTACTACCCTGCTTAACATTTACTTAACAACTTTGTGTACCTTAGCATTTGTATACGCTTACTTTTTGTACAATGTGCTTAGTTAGCACTAATGTGATGTGAGGTTACACTACTCACACGCTTACATTAAAGTATTAGATACATTACAATGGAACTATACAATAAAATTCCCCCTATAATATCATCCCGTTATTTTCCAAGATTTTAACAAATTTTGAACATGTTATCAATCTAAATAGGCAAAAAACCCAACAAATTCATTTACGTTATGTTACGTCTGACTGAAATGACTGACAGACATGACCATCAACTACAAGTTTACCACATTAAGCCAGAAGCGGCACCTTCGCCACTTCCACCGTCTCTTTCTCTCTTTTACTGACTGAGCTACTTGATGATGATCATCATCTTTTCTTCGTCTTGAACACACGGCATGATGAAGGAAGAACAACTTTAGCGAATTATTAATTAGCTTGAAAACAAGTGTTTGATATGCAGTTCGCAGCTCCCAATACATCTTCTGGGTGCATGTATCTGTCCGTCTAATAAACTACTGACAAATCCACAGGCATATATGTACCTAATACATTATATTATAGTCAAGTTAACTTAGCACGCTGCTAGATGTCTGCCACCCATTTGTACTTCAAAATGTTACGTACAACCATAAAAGTTTAATAAAATGATGGATAATTGCTAAGAGAAGGTTGAGAATTTACATCCTTTTCAGAGTTTTATGTGCTCACAAGCTAGAAGCTAATTACCTGATGATTCACTAAATGCATGATAGCAGCTTAGTAGTAGTTGTAGTAGTTAACTCATAACATATAAAAAATAAATGAGAAATCTCGGTCACAGCTCAGTACAGATACACTACCTTACACACATTTAGTATACAGGTTGCTCTGTCTCTGCTAATAAAGCAAGAGTAAAAGTCCTGATTTTGATTTGCGAGTTGAGATTTCCGTACTTAGCCCATAGCCGACTTTGTCGTCTTCATTGTGTATCATATTGTACAAGTGTAATTGTGTAGGTATTCGTATATACCTAGGTGGTATACTTATAGTCGGCATCATCAGAAAGTTTTTTTGTCACATTTTTACGCATGTAATGTATGCAATGCAATGCACCTGTATCCTGTCCACTGTGTGAGTGTTTGTGTGTATACATTTCATTTGATCGCATTAGAGTATCTTTACTTATCATTCTACTAATTGAGTTCTCCGACTGCATTTGAATAGCTAATAAGGGTAGCATACAGAAAATGAATAAGAAAACTAGTCAAGTGTGAATGAGTCCACACATAGCATGTGCATACACACACATAAGAACAAACACATATAAACACACTGACAAGAGATCAGGTGAATGTATAATAGTTTGGTTTGTTTGTCGCTGCACTTTAAGTCATTAGTTCTTTGTCATTGCTTTCGCTGTCTTGTCACCGTCACACAGCAAACCAGAAGCTGATAGGTGGTCAGAGTAAATTGAAATTTATATTGATTTTCAATGGACAGCTCCCTCAAGCCATACACAAAGCATACGCAGAGAGCAATAAACAACACTCATTTTTTAATACACCAAACTAATTCACAGGCGCACATTTGAAGTTACAATTTTCTTCACATACAAGCATAAGACAAGCCTTCGTAAGGTTTACTTACGTATACACTGGTCTGAATAAATAGCTGCACTATCTTAATCTATACAGATATTTACAATATACGGGTTCTTATACACATAGAACACAATGAAGTCTTATCGTTGCAAACAGTGCAATGTTAGTATGTAATGGAGCATGTGTAATGTAAGTGTGGTACATATTTGTAATGTTTTGCTTATTAGTACATCTTTCAAATACAAATATACACGTTTATCTGCATTTTATCTTATCAACCCCTTTGCATGATAATTCGAATATTCCATCCTAATTATATTGGTGACTGGTTTTACAATAAAAGACATTATTATCCATTTTTTACATGTACAGATAGATAGGTACAGGTAGGTACTAATATAATATTTGTTCCCACTAAAACACACACACACACAATATAATATTTGTGTGTGTGATTTGTAAAGTGCGTTGAGCACGTAGCATTGGTATTGAGTTTAAGTAGAATTGAGTTGTTTGTTGTTACTTGCAAGTTTGTTTGCAATTTTGCTTGTACATTATTGTATGTGTACCTATATAAGTCATCGACATGCATCAGGACTGAGGCTAAGTCAATTGAAAGAATCGGAAATACAAATAAATATGAGTCCTACTTTACTTCTGCTTTAGTTGTCGGAATCCAGTCCACAAATCCATAATCGTAATGCAAACAAATGAGTCAACACAAAGCCAGAAGAAGATGAATGAGTCAAATCAAGCGACGACGACCACGGCGACTTGAATTCAACTCATGTTTTCCATTAAGTACATTCCCAGATTCTCTTTCGTAGATCTTCCTATATGCTACTTCATCATTCGCATAACTCGTGTTAAGATAACCAAACGTTTTCCTATGTGCATACTATGTGATACACGGCACGTACGAACGAACTACTACTGTACGCAAAAGTACACATAAATACAAATGATTCTAAATAGTAATTTGTGTGTACAAATGAAACCAGCAGGTTGAACAAGTCATAATTATTTATTTCGCAAACACTCTTTGGAGATGCATAGGTACGTTGTGTGTACAACCTATAAGAATAAGTAGAATGACGGGATGACGTTCTTGAACTGTGAGTCAAGTCTCTACTTTTGCAATAATAAAAAGTACATGGACAAGTAGCACTGTAATAAAGTGAAGCGAAGGAGTTTATTTTTTTAGTTTGATATTTACTTTGCTTTTGGTTTGGTTTGCAATGATTTGTTTGTCTAGAGTAAGACCGAAGTGACAGTGGTGGTCTGACTGAATGGAATTGTGTGTATGTTTGAAAAATGTTTAAGTTAATAAGAATAAGAGCAGACTGAAATTAAGTATGTCCGTCGTCTGTAGTTTAGAACTCCTTGCCTCATGTTTGCTTAGAGATACTTCTACTTAGAACTACAAGGTAAAAAGTTACTCCTTTTTAATCACAACTGTTTTTATCTTTTGGCAAATTGTAAGTTACAACGTACAGTCTTTGTCCTTTCGTCTCCGCATATAATTACTTAGTTCTTGTAATTACAGTTTACATTGTACTTTACCTTCTTTCTAATATTCAAATCATATGCAATTTGTCTCAATGAACCTTCTCTGCGAATTCTTATTTATTCGTAAAAATACACTCAAAGAGTAGTAGCCAATAAAAATCTCCTATTGTAAACAGAATAACAGAACCACAACTACGTACATAGATTCTCATTAAAAACTTGGACATGGAAGTATGTACAAGCCTGTATAAAGCAACGACCAAGTAAATGAACCGATTTTTTACCCTGCTGAATGAATGAATGAACGATACAAATTATAATACCTATTTATTTAGGTACCTTGGTAAACCTCAGAGCATAGTTACAAGTTCAGTCTACCCACTACTTATGAACGACTACTTATTATAGACGCATTCTCGTACCTTTTTGAAGAATGATTTTCAGTTGTATAGTAGGTAGGTACCTATGTAATTGCGAATGTCAATGGAACAAGTAAAAAAGTAAAGGAAATGATTACAATTACTCTCACATCCTGTGTAAAAGTTCCTTGCAGCAATTCCAATTCAATTGAGTGTATATGTATAATACTGATACGTTTTAAAAATCTACTCTCTTACTGACAGGACAATAAAGAGACAGAACATCTTCCTAATTAGAATCTATTTTGCAATCAGTTCTTGTAAAATATCCCTTCTTGACATCTCTTTAAAAACTCTTCCTTATTAACGTCTTTGAATCCTATTTTTTGTAATTTTAATTTCCTATTTTTTACATGAGGAAATGTCCACTTGAAATAGAATATTATGAAAAAATATTTTTTTTACATATCAATGCAGATTCATCTTCCATCAGAAAGTAAATAGTGAATGAGCAATTAGAATTTAGAACAATGCATAGCCTGGTTGCAATAGCGCTAAAGATAACTGCCAGCCATATGCAACCTACAAGTAAATCTACTTATAAAAGTAACAGTGCTCTACAAAATTTTGCGTACAAGGACATTGAGATTAAGATGATGCGATTGTATCTTCGCATCCGGAGAATAAGAAGAATCACTCAACAATTGTTAAAATCGTGCTCCAAATCCAAATATTGAGTGTTCCGCTTACTAAAAGAATATAATTTTCGTTTTCACTTTCTTTCTTTTGCTACAATTGATTCTTTTATGACGCAAAACAAAGTAGTGTGCATTTGTATGGGCCGATATGATATCTTAAGTAGGTGGAGGAGTTTCATCCTATTCTGTGCCAGGCCTAAACACACACATAATAACAAAGCAAAATTACGACCTGGGTAGTCTAGCTCGCTTTGCTACTATAAAAGTGCACACACTTGAAACATTTCTAGAATAAGAAGGCATGTTTTTACACACATATTGTTCGTTATATTAAAGTGCTGTATAGACTGCAGTCTAAACAAGGAGTGTTCTACTTGATATTTATTAAGTCTTCATAGAAGTTGGACAGAGAGGGATTATTACTTATTACTTGTAGTATAAGGAAAAATTTTCAAACTACAATCTGATTGAAAGGAAGACAAATGTAATCACAGAACTATATACCTAAGTTGAAAACCAAAGCATGTCCCACCAACAAAGCTCTAGACAAAATCAAAGGAAAACTTTCACTTGTCTTACAACAGACCATAAGTTATTAAAACTAAAGTATTGTTGGAATGAGAGTCTATTATTATGTATTATAACACTAACACGACTACACAAGTACAAGGTAATCCTAACGAGAGTAATTTACAATTTAGGTGACTTAAGTATATCGTAACCGTCTTATCACACCTATTTATTTCTTTCAAAACCCAAACACAGGCAACAAATACAGTCCACCTACAACTGCAATATTGACAGCAGTCTACATTCATGCAACACGAATATTATTTGTAACAAGGCATATTTAGGCACTATTGTAAAATGTATTGGGATCTATAAACTAATAATATTATGTATTCGTAGGGATTGTACATAGTATTGCCCTACTATAAACAAGAATTACTAGAGCACCATTTCCTTTACATTATCCATTCATCTATGTGGCCCATTGTTGCATACACACATAAGGAAACCCAACGAATTTTCACAAATCTTACAATTTGTAACAATAAGGAAAATAGTAGAACCTGTAAACGCAGACACAGTATAGGTGAGTAACTAACGTATGCAATATTATACACTACGGCTATTTTAAACACAAAGGATTAAGAAAGAAAATAGCCTGCGAGCCTTAACCCTTTGAACTGATCTCTGATCTCTCCTGGGCAAAGCTAACAGCAATAATTTGTTTTAGTATCTATTTATGCAAATTGTCTTTTCACGTCCAACCAACCAAAATCATCATCTAGAATAAGCTCCACATTTTTGTGTTACAATTTCTTATGCAAGCAAATAAGTGATGTCTGTGCGACGCAATGTGTAAAAAGATATAATATATCAAAATCATAGAAGTAGCCAGGATTTGGTTCCGGGGGCAAGTTGCCAATATGAACCTCATATGACAGCCATATGAGGTTGCATATTATGGATGTCATTTATTATCTTTAGCGTTACTGCAACCCCGCTATGCATTATTTTAATTGGTCATTCATTATATATTTATTACTAAATGCAAAATGCGGGATTTAATCTACATTGATATATAAATAAAAATTATTTCTTTATAATATTCAATATTGAGTGGCTTCCAACATCCAACATGCAAAAAATAGGAAATTACAATTACAAAAAACAGGATTCAAAAACCTTAATACCAAAGGAAGAGTTTTTAAAGAGACGTGAAGACGGGATATTTAAGAACTGATGGCAAAATAGATTCTAATTAGGAAGATTATTGTCATGTGAGAAAGAGAGTAGATTTTTAAAACGTATCAGCATTATACATACACATTCAATTGAATTGGACTTGCCGCAAGGAACTTTTACACATGTTGAGCTAATTTAGTCCAAAATCAACTAAAAATGCATGCGATGTTTTGAAATTTATTTTGTCCAATTGCAAAACAACCTATTTTTTGGGATATAGAGGGAGGGAGAGCAATGCCGCTTGCCACCCCCTCGATACGCCAGTGATCGAAATAAAATTTACCTAAGTAACTCCAGCGTAACAAAATGTGATGACATGCGAGCAACTGAATCGATGAAGAAACGTGTTTTTGGGTAGAAAACGAGACTATTAATTATGTGTATAATTTGACACAGTGAACATCAGAATGATTCATCGACGGCAGTTTCACCTAACCGAACCATAACAGGAAAGAAATGAAACAAGGACTTGATTATTAGCGAATCTACACCTTCGTACAATATATACAAGAATGATGCATTCATCTAAGTAGGTTTGATTTTAATGTAAAATCAAGGATTGCATGTAATCTAACTAGACTGAGTACACTTCATTTTGAAATTGCAGCAGACCAGAGTTAAATGCTATATGACAGTGTCATAATTATAAGGCAGAGGAAAAAGTCAAAGTTTTATCTGTTAGTGTGGATAAATTATGTCTTGTAGTTGTGTAACGATCAACTCCTCTCTAAAAAAAATCTTAACAAGAATACGACGAAGAAAAGAAGGCAACGAGACTTTAAGACAGAACTCGCTTACTTAATGAAATCATTAAACACCAAATCTAGTCATCTCATAGCATACCTAACCATAGTCAATGTTCCCACGCTTTCGAGTTTACTATCGCACATCTACCTTCGCCATCCTTACTACAATAAACACATACATGACTTATGCATCTAATCGCAAGTCCTTCCAAAACTCCTTAGCACTTTAACAAACAACATGAGTCTTCCTTTAAAACTACCAGGATTCACTCACCTAAGATCCACCTGCAGTTTTGTATGTGGGTATTGTCGTAGTCTTTATACTCGTACATGCCAACATGCCTGAATAAGACTCAACGTAATAAAGTCACCTTACTTCAATTGTTTTTCAGCATAATATAATATATCTTGCATGCATAATCATAATGTACATAAACACTAAATAAAAATTACGTGTTTGCTTTTTATCTCGCAGCTTTAGCTTCCCTTCATGTCATGTGCTTTATCTTTCTTACAAACCTAAAGGCTTTTACATGCTACGTCTTTAAAAAATGTATCTTCAATATTTACATGCTGTGTGTAAAGCTGTATATTATGTATCTAGTAAATAATAATGTAACATGAACTCACATAAGACACATTACATACTATAAACATCCCATCCCATTTCAAGTCAACAAGTCTGTGACTATGAGTATACGGAAAACGTGCTTTCGCCTTCGGGAACGTCAAAGATTTGAATTTAAGTGTCCTTGCTCCATAAGATAGTCTGTAAGACACTAATAAAATACAAGTGAATCCGAGGCAGACACTATTCTCATTCGTCTCAGCTCAATCTATCTAATTTTTGAAAAGAAAGCAAGCCGAAAGGGAACAAAACGCATTGTGAAACAACAGAAAAAAGAAGCTCTGCATGGAACAGGTATACAGACGTCGGAATGGGCGACTGATGAAAAGGCAGAATGATGAAGAATGATCTATAGTCGTGTCTTCATGTAACTAACTAAGACCATGTCTCTTTCTTATTGACTCAGGTAGTGTCTGCATCATCAATTCAACGTGCTCACTTTTATATATTCTATACAACATATTTACCCGCACCAACCCTTTGTATTTATGTATACCATTCTATCTCCTCTTCGTCTCTATGCGTAGTTTATACACTAATACATGCACGGACTATCTTTACTACATACAAATACAACTCCATATAAACTACAACTACTGCTGTAATTACATAGACAGAAATGGTGTGGTTCCACTTTGCAGGAGGCAGCTCTACGCTTTAATACTGTACACTTGCATATATATAGCTGGTAGAATGATACAGTAACAAAACAGCCAGCACTGCTATATACAGTAAATGTAAACAGATTTTAAATTGTAGGTACACGAACGAAATCCTCATGTCGTATTTGTATTTAAAGATAAAGGAAAGAGTATACTATTTTATAAAACATGAGAATGCAGCAGACATGCATATACCTAGTGTATTTGCTTAGCATAACGCACACTAATCCCAGTAATATATACGTTGAATTGTTGGTAATGCGAGTAAAAGAGAAAGAGAACACTTGGGGCTGTCGTGTTGTTGTTACTATACAATACAAAGCAAGACGACTTTTAGACATGAGACTGATTAGACCATGGCCAGGTGAACACAAGGATAATTCAGTTGATGTATCATTGCTCACGTGAGTGTTTCTTGATGATAATAACTAATTCCCGAATGGACAAAATCACGTTGGCCTGTTTACGAGGATTGTTCAGAAGAGATATTGTGCAGGATTGGTAAGGTAGGTATGTAGAATACAATATAGTATATTGGCCCAAGACGAGTCGATGCACGATCAATGGATCAGATAGATCACAGCACATCACCCAAAAGTCAAACCTGAATTTTTCTGTCATGTCAATGTTTATCTATTCAATAAGTTTCAAGCTTCTTCTTATTGCTCATGCAGTCACATTCTGTACATCATTGCATCTTCACATGCACCACCAACAATCCTGTTGAGATAATGCACCTAATGTCATAGTCGATCATGTCAGCAAACTAATCACAATTAATGACCAGTAATATTTTCAACCAAGAATACGTGATGCTGTATAAAAAATTTAAGAGGATCCATTCCTAAGTTTCATACACCGTATGTCATGTTACTTTGATGCAGGCCAAGCCTTATGTACTAAAAAACGCACAATGCATTGGAAACACTTATGAGATGACTCCTAATAAATTTCTTTGTTTCTTCGACATGCATATGTATGTATGAATGTACACCAATGAAATCCAATTGGATTCTTTATCGCAAAAATAATACAAGTAAATCATGCGCATTCAAAATTAAAACTTTTATCTCCATATCTTTTCAACTGTGAAACAAAAGAATTAAGGATTAGTATTATACGAGTCATCATCATACATCAGGCATTTGCATGTGAGTTAATAGGATTGTTTAGCATAATATTTCATTACCATTTTACTGTTCTAATAAACTGCCGTACCAGTACCTAAATACTTCCTGTTTATGATGTTGATGACTTGTATTAGTAACCTCGTGTTTCTCTTCTCGTGTGTGTCATGTAGTTTCTTATATTGATTTATGCGAATATTATTTTGTTGTTGAGTTCACGAAATGCTTTCGTGAAAATAAAGCATCATTCTTGTGATTTCCTTCACATAGAGTGTAAAGTGTAGAAAGAATCCCATAAAGTAGATATACATTGATACAATATTACTCATTATTATACCAGTGTCACTAGGATACCCAGAATTCAATAATTCATAAGTAGAAGTCTGACTGGTGTGGTTTAGCAATATGTCATGCCACACACACCAAATCATTTACACGATACGATATGACGACAAGACAGACGACAGACACGATGATATGTAGCAGCTGTGGTTGCAATTCATTTAAGGTTTAGAAAAGATGAGTCGTATATGTGTAATGCTAAATTACAAGCGTCTCAATTCTCAACAGTCTCAAAAATGTTCGTCTATTTAATGAAAATGATGTTGATGGCTTAAGAGAAGAGTAATTATTCTTCATTATGCAAATTTGCCATTGAGAAGTCTGGCATCAAATAGTAGAAAAAGGCTTCCCTTATGAACCCCAATTGGAAACGGTCTTTAATTTTGACGCATTTATGCATACACAATGTTAGTTATAGTTATGATACGACATGTATGAGTGTAGTGTACTAAAGTGTACGTTGTAAATGTGAATGTAAACTGCCCACTGTCAAGTTCCCGCTGACTTCTCACCTACTCTTAGCAGTTAATGGAAGAAATTAATCTCGGTCACCTTTCCTATCTCTAGAGCATTACGTGTCTTCTTCCACACACCGCTTCTGCTCTTAGCGAGTACTTAGTCACTAAACATTATACAGAGCAAACACATTGAGAGAACATATATGAACGCACGTCCGTGTGTTTAATTCCTTTTGTAGTAAAGTCGGCTTCGTATGTGCGAAGATGACTTTTCAGTTTCTCGCAATATGCGTAGCGTACAGTACAACGGACCACTCAATAAATAACTAACAATAATATACGAACATCATCATGAATTGTTTTGTTGGCTAAGGTTCTCCTATACCTATGTGCATTGGAATACTAATACAAACTAATACTACTACACGCTAAAGAATACTAAAGAATATAAAGACAAGGCGGGTCATCTACCCTCTTCTTTTTCTTCTTCCCCATCCGTATATTTACGTCGACTTGACTTTGTATTGTGTACAACGAGAATGTGCAATCCTACAATTCATTGCTTGGCAAAAGCCTCAGTATTATTATTATTTATACCATTCCATTCTGGTTGTATTACTTGTAGCACTCTTCCAATGCAACTCAAACCAATGTAGTAAAGCAAACTACATTACATTACATACCTATAGGTTACATACATACATAGGTATATAAGGAAAAGCTGACACACCAAATTCTGCTTCATCTTTCTTAGTACAAATCCAAAGTCTTTGAAGTTCCTATAACAGAACATTGGAGCCCAACTCATTTTTATTTCCTTCTTTCCCAAACGAACAAGAATGGACGTATTGGATGCAATGCAACAGGGTAACGAACAATGTATTGTTACTACAAATAAATGTAGTAGTATAGCAGGAGATGTAGTAGTTGTGTATAGTATAGTGTAACTGCTGTTGTAGTGTAGTAGTATTGCATAGTCAACAGTAGGAGACTCAAAGCACAATAAGATGAAACATTTTCTGAATTACTATTGCATTAAATTTGCAATTCTTTATACGAAAGGAATACGTCAGTCAGCAACACTTCACTTCATTGGAGAAGACTAGCGAGAGAGAGAGACCGAGAGAGAAAAGGTAATGGGCCGGAGAGGCAAAGGCAGTAATAGTAATAAATATAATATCCTACTTTCATCCCTAATCTTTATAAACACAAAGAATAATATATAGAGGAGATACACACACCTTAAGTACATTTAATATTCTCAATGTGACTGCATGCATAATCACTCTAGGTACAAAGACACAATTCTCACAACACAGACGAATTATTCTCAAGAACTTATTTACACTCTTTTTTCAGCACTCTTTGCTTTAACAAACTGAGAACTCATTGCAAACCAAGCCAAGATTTTAAGTAATGTAGTATGTAGGTAGTATCGTATACTTATAGACTGTAGTAATAGTAATAGTGTTATGCTGGTGCAGTGGCCGTAGGAGTTGGAGAGTACAGGATGCCTAAAAATATGTAAATGTAATATTAGTGAAACGCATATGGAAGACAAGTGTTGAATTGAGCAACGGTTTCAAGACAACCAAACCAGCTCTAAGTATTTTCTGAATTATGTTGATGATGAAACATGAATTGAATAATGTCAGCATTTAAAAACTCGAGTTAGCTCTTGGCATGACATGGCATGGCATTTGCCTGGCCATTCCAATTGTATTGAACTAAAACGGCCATTCTTTTCATTAAGTGGTGAAGACATGGAGTAATATAGCAATAGAAATCACAGGATTGTCACATAAGCATACCATCACTTTACATTGTCTGCATTCAAACATGCCTCTGTATACGAATTCTCTCAGCCACATGTAGTTGCAAAAATGATATAACAACAAACTTCTAAAAGCAATAATACATAATAACAATATTATGTATTGTGTATATAAACAGATTTGTCGAGTCAATGTAACAAAGTACCTACCTACCTACAAACAGACAAATAATATTCAGAAACAGTTCTGATGAAAATTTATCTCAATTCTATTATGTCACGGAATGATAATCTTTTACAATCTCACTGTTCTTTACTCTGTCCATTATTATTCTCCTGGGTTGATACTCTTCGGATCGGTGGGAATTGGGTTTGCCATTGTGTTATGTTGACTTATACCATACCTGCACCATCATACAACTAATTTATGTGACAGAGTAGATAGACATTAATACATACATACAATTGTACAAGAAAGATGCAGAAAAAACTCCCTTGGGCTTGGCTTAATGTCTGTTTTACCTTGGATAAGTGTACACTATGCCTTCGCACAAAACACCACACTGTTGTGCATAATTTATCTGTGCAGTTGATTTATAAACTATTCTGTAGCATACAAACCTAAGCTGTAATTATTGTACGGAAAGATCATAATATTATTTTGAATATTATTTTGCACAATGTACAAATGTAATTCTAGAATGCAGGGTCACAAAGTAGCCTCCACTACATACACCATCAACTTTTTTTATCTCTAATCCCTACTACACTGTTTATGTTTTGAAAGTTTTGATATGAATGAATTTAAGGACACGATTATTGAACTTAGCTTATACCTACTTAAAGGGAAGTGTATCACAGTCTCGCACATTTACTGGTATATATGAATTATGGAGGTATTCTATATGGAACACATACTAGGTATAAATACATACAAGGATCTAGTACATGGATTATTTTGTAAATAAGTATGGTGATGCCGAAAGGATAATAATAATATTTAGCTTGGAGCAGTCAGCAGTAGATAATCCAATAATGATCGTTACCACATCGCTTCATTACCGCTTTAAACAGTGCACCTTTATTCAATGCAGATAAAAACACTGCCTCGTGGCATAACTTTGCTCCGCATGACATCACTGAATTATTATTCAACTTACTCCTCAAGTTCAGTAACTGAGCTCACTGGCTAGACTCGAGTCAATGCAACTCACAGAGAAATTACACTACACGTAATGTGTAGACTCGACTAATACGATAAGATGATTATCATATTATGTAAAATGAAAACGTAAATATACGAAAGCATTTTATTATTTTCCTTATATAGCACATACAACTCATGTAGCTTGTTTTCTGCAGTACATTTTGGTAGACGGAAGAAATCGTTTTCGGTAGTAATAGTAAATTAGTTTACTATCTTTAGTTGAGACATCCGTTACATTACAAACATTCTGCTTGCTACTACCATGTGATGCTTCCAAAGTTGAAGGCTAATGCTTTGGGTGCATATTATGGCCATATTTAGAAATGTATTTATATTTTGACCATATGTGAACATGTAGTGAGCCATGAAGGCATTCTGTCTTCACTTTGCACACTTTTGACTGCATCTATTGCTCAATACATATACCATGCTACATGTGCAATAAGCTGTAGATACATCTATATGCATATATATTTAGATATAGAAACGAACCAAGTGAATGAACATGACTTCCTTTCTGTCATTTTTCAAAGTGTGGGTGTTGTGAGTTCGTATGTAGTCATACGCATTTGTAAACTCTTCAGTTGCTTTTACATTAAAGTCTTGTCATGCCACACGTACCAAAACTAAACCAGCACTCTACTTCCTTTCTCCTACAAAGATAAGATGTCAAAAGGGACTCCGTTCTAAAGCTTTTTCAATAGGAATGGTTAATATTATTCCGTAACTAACACAAACTGAAGCATAAAGACAGAAGGAGATTTGTGCCACACATAAGCAACATTCCATATGACACACCATACCGAAAATGAAGTCGTAGAAAAAGAAAGGGGAAAGTTCTGTCCTTGTACATCACTTAAAACCATATCGAGCTAAATTATTCAATGTAGTTGTAAAGACGGGTATTTTCCTTAAGTTATTTGTTTTTAAACATGTGTTGCCCTTACGAGGATTCTTTGCTTTCATAGCATTAGTTTAATTTACAACGTTTATATTCGTTGTGTCTATCGCTTCTTACATGTATTAGTGAAATGGATTCATATGCTTATTTAGTTCGAATAAATATAGCTGTAGGTACTACATAGTTTTCCTTTTAGTTTCGGAAATGTGTGAAGTATTGCAAATAATCTGAATAGAAAATCTAAATTCAGAAACTGTTAGCTCGTACCTACTCATCAAAATCACCAACACTGCGAACAATTTTCATGCACATGTACACACGTTTATACATAACTTGTTATGTTATAGTATAAGGGTTAGTAATTGAATCATAGTACCTACTAGCATGTAAATGTGAAGAATAAACAATAAGACAAATAAGTAAATAATCGTATTTACTTATAAGTTAGTACTTTCAGCGTAGTTTGTTGAACCGACATGAACGTTCTTTCCACGGTTGCTTGGTCAAAGGCGCAGAAATAAATACTGCTCGCAGAGTAGACTACAAAGATACAAGTTAGTGCTACGAGCATCTATAACCTTATTATTACTTAATAGAAGCACTGTGTTACTGATAACATCAGAAGATACCATTATAAAAATGCTTCAAAGCTACCTTAGTTTTGATGGAGGTGAAGAATCTCCTGACCAGTATAAAATAAAATGATCCTCAGGTATTCACCTAATAAATATCCACTTACACCATCAAAAAGTACCTTTGCTAACACAGTAGGCAAAAATGATTCTCATATCAAATACCAAAATCAAATCCCAAAATGAAAGGAAAATATTTAACGCTGATTTTCATTTAAATGAACTAATTCAATATTTCCAGCTATTAGATTCAACAGATTCTTATGTATTGTGGTCTGCATAGACATATCGATTTGAAATTTTAAGAAAGTGGTATTTTACCCGTGTATCTCCCATTAATTATTTTCAAAAAAATATCTTAGTATTAGAATAGTAAATACTGGTAGTGCCTGTAGATAGTGACTGCACACAAAGGGGTGCCTTCAATTTCTCTCACAAATAATAATATGTAGATTTGACGAGTGACGAAGACCACTTAGAGAGATAAAATTACTAAAAACTGCCTGCCTATACAAAATAATCCTGTGAAAACGTTTACCTTAAATCATGTTAATGCAGTAAAATGTTTGGAAGGATTTTCTAGTCTAAGCTGAAGTGTTGTACAGAGTTTATAAGTCTTTAAATAGTTAGCAATTTATTTCACATTCTAGTAATAGTAGTAGTACTTATCTACTTATTTATATTTGTTATTATCCGTTTTTGCTTGTAATTTATACTCCATATTATAATTGAAAAATGAGAGGATTACTGATGTAAGTACATGGGTTGGGTTTTATTACCACACAGTGCACCTACTGAGTTGAAACGAAAAAAGAATAATAGAATCCTGTGCGAGTAATTTAAACCTAGATATGAGCTTTATTTTTATGAACGAGTGAATACAAGTGCAATT
This sequence comes from Pogonognathellus longicornis, assembly GCA_034694085.1. Classification (NCBI taxonomy): domain Eukaryota; kingdom Metazoa; phylum Arthropoda; class Collembola; order Entomobryomorpha; family Tomoceridae; genus Pogonognathellus; species Pogonognathellus longicornis. The sequence continues at coordinate 39,406 of JAQFYB010000483.1, forward strand.
ACATCCTTTCATATCACATTTATGAGTTCAGCTCTGCCTGCTTGGTTTGTCTTGTCTTGTACACAATGGGCAAATGATAACTTACAACTTACTACCACTAAAGATGACTGATTGGCCTTCATTACATATAGAGCACCGTCTAAAAAACGAAATGATTAAATGCAACGTATAATAACAATGCAGCATTGTATTGTGTGACTACCATATAGTGGTTTTGGCGGAGGCTGAACTCAACTGTGTATACTCCTGTGTGTACACTCATTCATGTGTCTTTACAATAATGTTCTCCATATATATGTATGTAGTATGGAGCTGCAAATTACAATGCATTTAGGTACATACATTGTAACGTGTGAGACATGAGACATCCACCACGTATTTAGTCCAATAACAATAATAACAATATCCCAGTCATAAAAATTATTATAGTCATGTGATACACCATACGATACGCACTTTACATTTACAGAATTAGACGAGCACATGCTTCTACATGTAAATAATACATGCACATTGTGCACACGCATGATGTTATACATGATACGATCCTCCAAGGCAAAGACGTTTCCTCTACTTCCATTTCCATTTCAGTTTGTTGATGATCATGATACATTTTTTCTGTATCATTCTATATACATTACACTAATGTTATATTTATAATTGCAAAAGCTGTAAACTGCATACTACAGTCGACCACTACAACGACAACACTAATTAGTGTATAATCATTACTGACTGTTGAGAATGAGTAGATTGAATTTTCCATTAAGCATTTCACATTTGAAGAGAGTTATACTACTACGACTCCTACGACCGTGAGATCGGAGTTTGTGGGGCTTCCTTCCTCGTGTTGCCCATTTCACATCTAATCAACGTTACTATTTATTATTCACCTCCGCCATTTATTATCTATTCATTCCCATTACACTTTACAACCAACTTGTCTTCCCAACTCGAGTACTTAATATTATAAAGCGTTACTAGCTCTAGTTTTTTTCCTCGGTTGTATATAGACTCTTGTCTCTGAGAGAGAGATGAGTTAAAAGTGAATGTTATGTTCTTACTTTTCAAGACAAGTCAAGCCACTGTACTAAAGGTAAATATTCAAATGTAAATTATGTTTGCTCCAGCTCTAACTCCAAAGTGATAATAAATTCGGAGCGAGTTGGCTCATAAAGAGTAAAGCAATGAGCAATATGTTGTGTCAATTCATCTTCGACAAAATATACACATAGTACATACATATGTATACAGATATTAGTATGAAACGGTGTAATCTAATATATTTGTATTCTATGTAGTATATCTAACAGACGCATATACATTTTAACGGAGTGTGTGACTTAAACTTTTACCTTAGAGTCTGAAGTACGCGGATACATGCAATCTTTTAGGACAAGGTATGTAAAACTTAACAAGACAAAAAGGAGCTATCTGTAAGCAAGTCTAGTAACTTTATTTATTTACGATGCTTTTTTCAAGTAGACGTTTTAAAGGACGTGATAGGAAAGGTGCCTCTCCCTTCGGCATCTGTCATTAATTTACTGCTTGAGCTTTTAAAGTCCCTAAAAATACGCCTGAGTCCATAAGTCACTCTGTTACGACGATCTGTTCGTTTCTAGCTATCATTTCATCTCTGCAGTCATTTACAACACACACACTACTGCATGGGTTGCTGCCACTATTACTATGTGCTTCTATTTGTATAATACATCCGCATCTGTATACCTATTTACTACAACTCCGCATATGCGGCAGAATTACAAGGCTCCAGTAAATAAGAAAAGTCCTTGCGAGTGTGTGTAAATCTGTTCCGTATGAAGGAAACTCGTTTTTCGCAGGCAAAACGGAAAAGTAGTAAAGCTAAAGAGGTAAAATAGCAGGAGGGAATGGAAAAAAGGGGGAAATGAAACTGAAACCGTGAAACATCACATCAGACTTCAAACTGTGAGGATTTATTGGTTGATGAGCCAATCTATTCTCATAACAAACAGAACAAAACACTCTCCCCATTCATATCGCTCACCGTACACCAAGAATTTGTTTTCAATCCTAAACAGAAGCTTTTCTCCGGGGTTGTGTTTTGTTTTAGTCTTAGTGAATGCGTGAGTGTGAGAGTCTATGAAAGTGAGTGATTTGATCTGATGGGGGTAAACCATCATGATAGGCCGTGTGTATGCATATCCACGTCAACAATGAACCATAACATTTCTAATCTTGTAGAAAGACAAAAGAGATTTTTCTAACAAACTACATACTACAACATGAACTCTAAGGTCGACTTTTTTCTCCAGTTATCGTATCACCGAAAAGCATTGTTCAGTGCGGCAAACACACAATCAGCGTTTGTTCCTAGTATTTGTCTACAAATATGTAAACAAGAACGCATTTCACGCAACAAACATAACACAACGCCATGAATTTCCGCAGCACTACGTTAAATAGAGTTTGAAATTGGAAATATCTCATCGTACACATCTTATCTTCATACCACGATGCATAAAGCACATCTTTTACTTCCTTTTGCTATCTTCACTCAGAGTTACTGTACTTTTTTGTCCAGCATCGAAATATGCTTTATCATCATCACACAGCACAAAAAATCCGTCCTATCTGCTGCATTCCCTGTATTTGTACGCTCTAGGGTAAAATTCAACGTAAGCCTTCCTATGCCAACTTTCATTTACACTTGAATCTACATTCATCGTGCGTACCTACATTAAAGAGTGTCTCAGTATTAAATCCATCAACATAAAATGATTCTACTCTTCCTCCATTAAACTTCAATGCTTTTTATGACAAAAATTTTCTCTCTGATTTACACGAAAACGTCAAGTTGGCATTCTCAGAAACATAAATTCACGGGAAAATCAGCTCGTGATATTTTGACATTTAGTATGATGTACAACATCGAGGTTTACGACTAAAAAATCTTTATCCTCTTCCTGCTAAGTGTCAAACCAGCATTATGGACGAAACTTGTAGACACACTTATTAAACACACATTCGAGTGAGCCAAAGCAAAGTGTCTGTACTATACTATTACCAAGCTACCTGCACAAAGTAAAATTATGGTTATGTATATTTATGCAAAATTCATCGTAGACTGTAGTCAAATTGTATACTAGTAACTATTTTCTGCATACCAGTAGCGTATAGCACTAGGATGCTATTACTGCTTGTGGATTTTACATTCTTGTCGTGTGTTTTATGTTTATGATGGAATTCTTTTCGGCTATTAGTTTCTCACTTGCATACATAGTCGTTACTTTGACGCGAGAAAGAAGACACCGTGTCGCATCGTAAGCCACGAACGTGCCACCATCACCAAAATGAAGTCATAAGCTGAAGTTAACTTAACCGTTTTAAATTCCAGTCTTGCTTGCTTCTTACCATTCAACGAGAAGATGGAACTACAGAATATTTCTAGACAATTTTATGAAGTACCTATACAGGATACCACACACATCACGTAAAACTCTTTAGGCAGAAAAGTTTAAGGTTTAGTGCACAGTGCACCTTTAATAACACAGCCTAGTGTTATTAAAGTTATGCCTGTGCTGTGTCTAAAAATACGAACAATACTAAAGTTTTGTTTCATATTATAAATTCATAGACAGTCGCAAATTGCTAAGTATCTAAGTAAGTATTTTTTCCATACCAAGCTATAAATTGAATAACACAATTAAGTTCAAAGAATGCGATTAGTTCATTACTGTGCGTGTGAAAATTGAATGCCAAAATTTAGAAAAACTTCATACCTTGCTCATGAAATATAGAATTCATATCACATTAATGGAAAACTAAAGTTCATAAAGCTAACTTTTTGTACCGAGTTTAATGCAGCCAAGCCACGTGCATAATGTAGGAGGACAAAAAATGGAGTAAAGAATGGCTTCTTCTTCATGAACTTGCATTAGATATTTACCAATCAAATTCAATGAACCTTGACTTGACTTGGTGTTACTGCCTATATCTACTACTTATAATATATTATAATTTTATATGTGAAATGTTGATGTGAAGTGTTGAGAAATAATACTTGTATACCTAATAAATAGTTTCAGCTGTATACAGCATAGAGATAAATATCTGCACAAAAGTCTGTGAAATAGTAGGAGTAGTAGCAAACTAAGCGGTTTACATGCAAACACCATGTCATAGAGAAACAGACAAGTTGCAGGGTTCGACTCGTACATATTCATTTGGCTGTCAGCTAGCAGCAACTGCTACTGTGTAATAAAAGAAACAAGTGAAGGAAAGATGTAGCCTTAAATATAAGTTACGTACGTCTTTACGACTTTCTTTTCCATACTCCACGTAAGTATTGCATTGTTGCAGAGAGAAGATGAGGGAGTAATTTTTAACACATAGCATACACGCAGACTTTGCAGACAAACACACTGACTCAGCTGAACTAACGGAGATTTAAATTTAAATCCCTTACAGTCATGCCACAGCATCTCTGGACTTGACTGGAGTGGATTCAGTTGGCCTGAATGACTGGTCTTCACAACATTCTTGTAAATAATGGTATAGTGGAGGAAAGGAAAGAGATATTAAATATCTGGGCCCAGCCTTGGGCCAAAGCAAAGACTTCTTTCCATAGCTCTGTATCATGGAGCTCATTTGATGACTTTCAAATGTTGGGGGCCCCTTTATCAAGTCGACTCATCCGTCAATTGCATGCCTTGCTAGATGTGTTTTAGATTTTCAAGGACAATTAAAAACGCAGGGCTTCCAGGCATTCAACCTGAATCCAGTTTTTCTAACCCAGGCTCATTACATTTGCATTAAGAACATGCTAAGAAACATGGAACATCACATGTCTGCCATGCATATTTTAAAAACAGAAAACCTTTCGTTTCTTTGCCTGCACGAATTCCAATCATTAGCAACCAGGAGAACTAAAGTTGGTAAATAAATACTAAATACATTCATCTTGAAGAAATGCCAGAAACTATTAGCTAGGTAAATGGACGAAAAACAGTCAATGAAGAAAACACATACACGTGTACCTACTTTCTGTATAATAGCTATAAATTGAAGAGTAGATAAGAAATTGCCACACTGAAACAGACAGCTCGCTATAATTGTCATCAAATATTAAGTTATAACCTCAACCTAAATTTGTATCTAGACCATCCACGGACGAACGTCATAGTGCGGGAGAAACTAGTAACTAAAAGTTTATGTGCACTACTAAATACTTACCTGCCACACAATTAAGAAGATAAACTGCAAATGTGGAGCAGCAATGTTGAGTCAACAGATAAAATTTTAATTGAAATGGCAAGTTGATAGATTCTCTTTTCCTGCGCTCTTCTCACGTAGTACAATGCTCTATACTTGAAATGTATAAGACATCCCATACAGTGTTTAGAACATAATGGGGCAGAAGGTTCAATTCATTCAAAAAAGAATGACAATCACATGAAAGAGAATAAGTGCCAGAGTTGCGAGACCCGTGCAATGCATTACAAAGTGCCACACACACAGACTGCCGACACAACGTAGGTAGCTACTACTTAACTACTAACTAAACTACTTCTGCTACCACTATTAACGTTCTATTTTGTACGTGATACATTATACACCGTAGTATATAGTACACACATAATATGGACAGCTACATACATGCATACATCACATCGTTCAAATGAAATTATCAAAGAACTGTCTTGAATCACGAAACCAACCAACTAAAAGAAGAATGCCTATGTCAAGTCCATCCAGCCCGGTAAATTATACATGATTTTATTCCATACATTCAAAAGAAGCCTTATGCACACACAAAAGTTTTAATGGTATACTATACATTTAATACAAAGTACCTTTTACCTAACCTTATAGCGATCGAATACTTATAAAACACGAAACTAAAATACCAGTGCACATTTGTGTCAGTGTCAGTATGTCAACTGAGTTATTCATTCCAGTCGGTGTGTGTAGAAGTAGCAGTACACATGGGCAGAAATGGGTGTATTACTATTAGGTACACATGTATACCTAATAGATTTAAGATAGCACACACGGAGAAAACCACAGTACATGATTACATACCTAAAGTTTTGATGCATGCACGGGTTTCTATACACTTCCACTATATTCCTTTTACATACTTAATAATAGCGAACCCGAATTTCATTTCATTACCTTCTATGTGTTGTAAACGCTTCACCTTGATTTCCTTTTTGCAATGCGTGTGCATATTGTACTAACAAGTTATATATATGCACTGTGCACTTCCATCCAATTTCAGTAGAAATATTTTTCTCGTGTGTGCTCTATTGTTATGTATGTAAGTTGTTCGTGTTGACATAGACATACATACATACATAGAAAAGCCATTATATATCTACCTACGAAATAATATATGGATGTATTATGCTATTCTACAGTTCTTTTGCCTTTGCCATTCATAGAGGTTGAAATTGATCTTGATATATTTTTGACAGTACTCAGTATGTTGTAGTCAAAGTCAACTGTTTTGATTAGCGTGTTTTCTCTATTTATAAGAAAAGTCTCAAGTTTGACTGAGATGGATGGTAGGAACAATGAAAACCTTCACCCCACTTATGTCATGAATACTCTTACTATCAACCTACTTGAATTGACTTGATAATAGCAAGTGCTTTGCGAATTTGTTGCAGTAGGGCTTTGCGTTATTAGGATTTTGGAATCGAATGAATAATGCTTTCTCATATTATTATAGTATTAATTCCGGTTTCGTTAGGGTTGTTGCTGCGTGTGTTTAGTAGTGTAAATAAATACTCTCTTTTCATCTTGTTTCGTAAGTAGTAAGTAAGCACACAACAAAACAAACCCACAAAGAAACCATTAATCAAAGGACGGTGATCGTCAGGCTCGTAGGTAAATAGTCGTTTATGTATTTGATCAAAGTTATCAGCAGACGAAATGAATCGTTTACAAACAGACAACGTGTATTTAAAGTGTACAGCAATACTCATCACATTTCGTTCTGTGATAGTTTGCAAGATAATAATTACCGTCCTATAAACTGACAGAATAATGTTCTCTGTAATAAGCAAGAGGTAAAAACAATAGAGCTAGTTGAATATTGAAATCGGCCTACTACTGTCCTGTTATTACAATATGTGTTGCCTAACAAATCTATGTAGTCTTTCCACGTGCATTTTAAGAAGCGATGAAATAGCCATTCTCAACTAACTAACAACCCAAAGGTTCGAAAGATGCAAAAAACATTTGTTATGCTATTATCCATACACAAACACGATGGGCTCAAATTCGACTATTTCAACTATGCATTACTAGAAGTCTATGAACTCTGACTGACTCTCGACAATCTCACAATCCACACTGCTACAGTGCTACTACTGACTACTTCGTATGATGAAAATATATAATGACATGTTCTGAAGAAATAAAAGCATCAAGCTTACCAAGATTGCTACAGGAACTCCAGACTGCATTGAAAACAATATTTAGTATCTCACTTTCAACAGTTACTGTATACAGTATGCACATAAACCGTTTAGTAGGAAAGTAAGTAACAAGTTCGCTGATTTTACATTCAGGAAAACAATTACAGTGACTAATATGGGTAATCAATGTTTAACAAACAATTACGGAAACAATTACAGTTCAATTGATCACTTCACCTATATAGCTTATTTTTTGAGTACAATTCTATTGTTCAAACAAATGATAAACAAATGATTTAAATCAATACAGAAGTACCGACACTCACTATTTCATTGATTGAACATTCTTTTATCACTATTAATAAATTGGTTAGATTCATTCAGAGAAAAAATATCTGAGTTCACTAGTTTAATTGCAATTGCTTAGTCACTTAACCGATTACGACAGTAAAGTAATCAACTTGTAATTTTACACACAACTCAATGAATGTTCAAAGCAAAAACCTGGATCAATCAATTATTAGTTCAGAAAGGCTGGTATATTTGTGCAACACTGATTATGCGTGTGGATCAAAAACGGGTAAACTTGCATAAAAACAACGGATTAATTGTAATTGGGAATTAGAGACTGGAAGAAGCCATAAGAATGGCAAGAAGACGAGACGAAAGCGGCTCTCAATCAGACTCGCTCCGTTCACGTTCACTTACACAATGCAATGTGTACAACTCCCGCAACTGAATACATTCGAACTTTACAAACAGATAGGTAGTGTGATGCATGCAAGCCTTGCAGACGCACACAGGCACACACATACACACAACAGATACTGTGTCTGTTGTATTTACACATCTCACGTGCTATTATACTTACTAGCTGTTGTAAAACTGGATGGACTGTCTCAGGTTTGTGAATCTCACCAACAATTCCCTATGTTCATTCCGGAGTGAATGAATGTGTAGCTCTTTTCAATATGCTTAAGTATATGTAGTCTGGTTTGGTGTTGGTGTGTAGTGAGTGTACGTAAAAGCGTAAAAGGTAATGGCACAAACACAAGCGTTTTGTGTATATGTGTAATGGAATGCAGTAACTTGTAAGTCGTAAAGTGCAATGCGGCTACGTATATACAAAACTCTATTGACACGACACACACATATGTACGTACATATGTACAAGGTACTAATACAATAGGGATGATTTGAGCCAGCCAGACGAAAAGCAGACAAACTTAAAGCCGCAGCTTTACATATACAGCCTGTTTCTGTCTACACGGATATAAGTGTAAGTACAATAAAAGGTTTCCTATAAAGTTTCCTTAAGTCAAGTCAGACTGACTGTGAGTTACTACTAGTTAGTTAGTACACTTTCGACTTTACTGAACTATGTGCTCAAGCTAGTTTTACACTCAACGCTTTATTAGCAGTAGGAATGAGTATAGCACAAACACATACTAGAAGCCGATCCAGCCAAAAAGTTGCCAGCCACAATCAGACAGACTTCCCTTTTTCTCGCACATTTATACATACTACTAATACAACAGCATCCTACAACACAATACATACACAGTCACACTATGTACAACAATACAAATAAATATCTGTACACACAAACAACATTCTTATTCATATGTATAATTGACTTTACCTGCCTTCTTGAACATATGTGTCTGAATGTGTTTGTGTTATCGTCTCAATACACATACTTCACCTTTCTCAATCCCGCCCGACAACAAACAGAACTCAAGATTGCGCAAAAAATAAAGACAGATAAACAAATTAAACACTCACAAAAGAATTGATACAACAAACTAGGCAGAGAAATAATTTACATCAAAATAATTACAAATGTTATCAATTTACTGCGTGTACTAAATTCGGGAGAGGCTTGACATGCAGTATTTAGTAATAAATTCTGTTTACTTTGTCGCAAAACAAGGTGTTCCTATTATAGTATGACGTTACTGTTGCGAATTTCATTTTTTATTTGCCCTTTGTCACGTATTATTTAGGATGCAGGGTTAATGAGGATAATAGACACACTGGGAATCGCGGTAATCCTTGTGGTGCTTTCACAAGCACAAAGCAAAGTGAAACATTGAACATGTGTGCATTCGAAGACAATGCCAAACAGATGCTCCTGTTTCATTTTCTAGTGTAAAGATCTTTCCAGTTTTGCAATGCATCGAGGCGAGGTGTCTGGTAAAACAGACTTGTGGGTTTACCAAAACAGATAACAAGAAAAACAACAGAATGAACGTATGAATAACAAATATCGATTTCAAACTGTCGTTTTATTTGAAGCAACAAACAAACAACCGTTTTATCACTTTTACTTAAACTTTTAACACAGGTACAACATGCACATTTACAGCTTTAAGGATCAAAAGCAAAAAGATGCAACTTACTGCGTAGTATCTGCACTACTGACTTACCATTTGTACATCCTATCTTGTTCCATGATACATAAAGTAACGGGGAAATTCAAGTAGACACATAAATGCTGCACCCAATGCTAACGATCTCTTATGTACCTATTGAATAATACCAACATAATGATGTATGTTGAACACTTGTAATCTTAAGAGATTTAATCGTTGTTGGCCAAAATCGTTTGAACTTTTAATGAGATGAGATGGCAGCCTAAAAATATTGTTGTTATAATAATAAGGCTTTTCCATCTGTTAACCTGAATCTTTGTGCCAAAAACGGGAGTATGTGAATTAAATAGACTTTGATGGCACCATGGATTATATAATTTTAAACTTCTCTAATGTATCTAGCTATAGGTACAAGGTAATGTTTAATTTATAACTATTTTGATCCTCTTTATAATAAGCTATTTATATACACTCTGCAGTAGCGTGATAAAGAGTAAGAACCTTGTATCATTCCAGATTCTATCATATTTTTATTAGGAGTCCATGGTTGTGTGGTCTACTAACTGTCAAACTTAACTACGTATCGCATCCGCATGCTTCAGATTTCACATTACAGCTCAGCAATTATTACGGATTTATATCGTGTAGGTGGATTACCTACCTAAAGTATAATATGAGCCATGAACATGGGTAAAGAAAAATATATAGGCAACTTGCTACCTACATAACGTATTTACTGATTTTATTGGTCTGAAACATGAGCTTAACTCATTTCAAAATTTCAAGGTACCTATAAAAATAATCTACACATTGGATTCGGATTATTAAATGAGCTATGTAATGATAGTAGCAGTGTTACTATTTTCAACTATTTTTCTCGTGTAGATATTTGTTGGAAAAATCTAACAAGCAGTCGCTACTGGTTAATTTAGTGTTCTCCAATCTATATATGGAACTGTTGTGTATGTTTAATGGGCAGGTAAGCTACATGCATTTGTAACAATAATAATCCGTGCGAAATCTACCATTCATCTTGTTAGTTTCATAGATAGCCATTAAGTTTGGCTACAAATCTTTGTTATGTGTACATAACATCATATATTATTAAAGCGTATAAATTACTACTAATTTAAATTGACAATTGAAATGTATTTTTTATCGTTTATGATATCGTATAATCGTATTAACTAAGGTTACACCGCTTCTGAAAAGTGCAAATGTGGCAATTCAAGTAAATTGTCAAGAATGATTGCATTTTATTACAATCAGTAGTATAGGTAATAAAAAATAGAGAATTAAGCCTTAAGCGATTGTGTGAGTAGCGTGTGCTAGACAATCGTTATTGACTGTGTTATGAAATTGCGTTACTTTATCTGTTTCAGTTGCTAAAGCAGTTTCTCAACAGACATTGTAAATGTACATGCACTAACAGTAAGTGTCAAAAGAGAAAATGACAAAAAATGACTAAGTTCATACAGTTATTTGATTCTCAGACTTTCATGTGTTAAAATATGATTTACAGCTCATGAAATTTTGCTATCGATTCGCTACATAATAAAGCAGCCACAACACAGTCATTTCACTTTTGCATTCGTCGAGACCTTTCTCTAATATTCACAGGTCCTGCACGATAATAATGTCCCACTCCATGCTACACAGGTAAAACTCTAACAGTTGTAATATCCACTGAACTGACAGAGAATTAATACTACGAATTCGAGACTCACTCGCAACTACAACACCCGGTACCACTGCAAACACTCGAGTGCTACATTAAACGAATGAATACTAGGAAAAAACACAAAGTCTGCCATTGCATTTCTTTGCAAACGGTCTGTGAACTCGAACCCCAAAAAATGCAATCAATTTTTACTTATCTGCATTGCTCTTGACAATTACAATTGTCTTAAGGAAATTGAACTATTAATTTTTGATATATTAGTCCCTCACATCGCTTCATCATCTCCCCACACAAGTATCAAATGCTGACAACGACCGGAATTGCGTGACTTCTATTTTGTCTTATCAATATTTAAAGGCGTCACTTCCATGGACTTCAACCTTTATATAAAGGGAAATTCATCTTTGCAAAGATCTGCATGCAACTTAGCAACTTAAGTTTTTAGTGTATACTTATGAATACATTTAACATTTCCATACACATACATGCACAGTGTAAAAGTCTTTCGTAACTACAGTATAACTAAACTAGAGCATAAACTCAGCTTTTACAATTTTGTTATTATTATAAGTATAGGTACATGCATTGCATTGGTTGACTTTAAGGGTAAAGTTTACTATAAAATATAGGTATACCTGTATTAATCTTAAATCTGCTTATTGGAACTGTGTGCAATGCAAAGCAGAGTTTTGTCTGTATGTAGTAGGAGGAAAAGTTTAAAATACTTCAAAAGTCTGAAAAGTGTAATACACGAAGTACTGTTTGAAGATCTAAAATTCTATGAAAACAATAAGCTAGAGGCTTTTATCTGTTTGATATGAAATTTGACCTGAACCTCACACCATATTGCTAATGTACAAAGTAAAATGTAACTAAGAAATTAGAAATGAGCCATTATTTCCACTAATCGCCATTTACTCACGATTTGCGCAGTTTGGCACTCACGACCTCACAACACAGTAAACTACACAGAATATAATCTGCAGCCTGACGACGAATCGACATGACAGTCCAAGTCAGCAGCTTAGAAGCATAATAGTCAATGAATGAAATGCTGAGATGGAAAAATGTGAGGCAAAGGCACACCATAGAATATTGTATTAAAATCTGTCGATTGTGTTTTGTTCCTGCATTGTATTCATGAAGGTATTGTATCATCTGAGAAAATCAAATGTCTAACTCCAACCTAAAGACTTTTGAACATTACACACGTAATGCTTTGCATTGTATCAAGAGACAAGAAGAAAATGTAATGCAAGTGAAACGAATCGAAATGAACCTAAAGGCTAAAAGCTACTCAACTCCACTCCAAATGAACCACGCTATAATATTATCTTCCTAATACAATATTACTCTAATATTAATACACCAGCGAGTCATAAGAAAGAACATGAAAAATATTTCACTCATCTCATCACCATTAGTTAACATACATTCGCTGAGCTTATCTAAATTCAATGGTTGATTAATTATTTTATTTTATGATCGCATGAAGCCTACAGAAGGTAAAACTAAAGCGAACGTTAATGAACGTGCATGTAATCTCCTATTTGCCTCACCTCCCTTATAATAACTCATATATATGTAGCTACATGCATTAGCCACCAATATACTTCTCATTCATTTCATGTGAAGTGAATGAAGGCTCAAAACGGATTGCATTTGTCTCGTGAGGTTTGGCTTGACATGGAGATAAAAACTATTCTTACATACGTGTATAAGCTAAACCAGGGTTTCAAATTCAATCCTTTATTTATACACAACAATTACATTACACCTACATACCTAGTATTAGTGCTGTAAATCGATGCATCGGAAAGCGTTTATCGATACGATACGTTGTCGATACGATACGTTGTCGATACGA
>JAQFYB010000484.1:0-52700 GCA_034694085.1 Pogonognathellus longicornis
AATCGCGAGCTGTAGTGTGCTCGAGCAGTAGTGTAAGCCGAGCAGTAGTGTGCACCGAGCAGTAGCGTACGGTTACCCATTAAAATCTATATTAGACCGTCCGTTTCATACTATTTATAATTATTATACTATATGAATGTATGAAGTACAATGCTGTGGAAGAGTTGATTTAGGAATAGGACGTACGTGTCGTGCCCTAGTATTATTAGTATGTTGGATGTTCGTAAAGTTAATGTAATAAATGCCCTATGAAAGTAGTTTAGTGCTGAGTATGTAGAATGTAGATACGTTGGACAAACAGGTGGAGAAGTTGAAGCGGAATAATATTCTATTTATAGAGAAGGAGAGTTTGAGAAAAGCAATATCAAGTTACAAAGGTAACTGTGTTTCTGTGTCGTTTTCTATTTCCTAAGTTGAATAGGATCTTGTTGGATACAACTGATCAAAGCGCTGGAATATTTTATACTATAAAATTCTATATTTGGCATTCATTCCATTTTTGAGGCCCTTCCTTTACTTATAAATGCTTTACTTTCATAAAATACCCAGTAGGACAACTACAACCCTTTTAGCCTTGCAAACGACAAATGAAAAGTGGAATGAGAATTCCATTTTCTACTTCACTTTGCTTTGCTACCACTCACTCGACTCAAGCATTGTGTTTCATCATAATGCTTTACAACAGTAAGTTCAACGATCAAACGATGCTAGGATTATGTGCATTAAATTCTATTGTCGTAAGTATATTTTATGCATATAAGCCCAGGATCCACCTTCTTTTCCGAGTACATATGATTCAATAGAAATTCAATGAACCACACTAAGCACTTCGATACTTAAAAGCACTTTTCTAATAGCGTAGTTATATTTATGACGGGCTAATACGGAAATTAAAAAGATTTGACCGTAAAATATTATTTATTACTAATATGTACATACAACATGATATAAAAGCTACAGAATTCCAAATCAATATACATACTGTATGAGAAGATTCCATCCTTTTTCAATTCTACTACTGCTTTCTCTTTTTTTCTTTGTATCATATTCTATACTTATTCCCCTTTTACTGAATCAAGAGATTACGACTAAGATAAAATCTTGTCATAATTCGGTTAAATGCAGCGAAACATTGCTATTCTGCAAAGCAAACATAGAAATACTAATATTATCCTAGTGATGTAAGTTTAACTATGAGATAATAATAATAATACAGTCCAAAACTCTCAAGTTGTATATTATAACAATTTTCTTTTCTTCAAACAAGGAAATCGAACACTAAACACCGAGTGACGCAAAAAGATGTTCCATTTTGGCAGAAAGAAATCATAGAATGAAATAATCTTCTTATTAACTGATTACCTATGTCTATCTGTATAATATGTATATATTCTATCGTTGCAAATAATACACATTGTATACATGAATGTATTATGTCATTTGTGTGTATTTCAGAACCGCCTGATCCAATTGTGTCACCTGCTGAGCCCAGCTCTAGTGAAAAAGTACGAAACGAGCTTTTGCGTCGCAATTCTAAACCGTCACCAGAAAGAGCTCTGGAGAGACCAAAATCTCATCGCCTCAGAAGACAATCAACAATTCTTGATGAATTCGGAACAAAACGACGTGGATCAAAGTAAAATACCTGACAATCATATATCATTATGGATTTTTCCCTAATGCACTATTATTACTGTCAACTGGCTCACTTGGTCTCGTTTCATTATATTAGCGTTATTCTACCTGACTGAATACTTATATTATGGTACTATAATTTGTATTGCACGTACTCTTCGAAAACTTATTTTGTATCAATTTTTAAACTGTACTTTGAAAAAGTTCCGTTAAATACATTATGTGTGTCTAGTAGTTCTAATTTGTAGTTTTTATTAGCAGTTTTTATGGTATGTAGTTTGTTTGGGTTACATTATCGATTGTAGTTTCCTGTCATTTACACCTGTATTGTTCAATATACCCAATTACTTTGTAATTATGTACATCTAGCTTTTGAGAGAAAATTGTTGAAATGTAGCATTTTATAATATGTCCCAGCTACATTTTCCATTGAGTGATTAATATACATTTTGCTTGAGCTCGTAGCTGAGATTACCCATGAGTTTCTTCTATCTATTGTGATGATTCCTTACAATAATTAATACTTTAATTAGCTGTAATTAAATTATTATCTGCCTGATCGAGGTAGGTATTAATAATATTACCAAAACCGTTCATAGAATCTTGTACAGATATACAAAGATTATTTATGTCAATACAAATGTTTCCCTAACAGTTGAAGCTAGCAAAAGCTTTATCTGCTTACAATAATGATAAATACCAAATCTGTAAATTTTAAAATTACACGTGTACATTACCTAACTGATACAAATCGATAAATAATAATATTTCAAGGTAGTAGTTATCATTATCTTTAAAGGTTTTGAGGTGAAAATGTAAAAGCTTAGTGCTTTGTTTGTTTGATGATTCTATAAACAACACAACACTTATTTTCTGCTGTGGTGAAGGTGAAAGCACAATGAAGGGTGTATAAGACTTAGAATAGGTAGGTATTTTATAGTTAAAGCAGTTAGGTATAATGTAATCTTTCTGTAATGATCTTCGAATTGGTTTCGTGCTCAAAAACTTGGGTTTTGTTTGAGAATAGGCTCTGGCAAAATTAGTTATGTTGAACATGTTGAGATCATGGGAAAGGAAGAAGAAAGCACGTTTGTATCTCCTGCGATTGTCTAAAGAGTCTAAACCAACATTACAATATAAGCAAAGCAGCAAACGGGAAAAAGTATTTTTGGAAGAAAGACTAGACACACGTATCTGTATTGTTAATGTAACAGAGTGGTAGTAGATTCAAGTGAGACGGGTTTGTGGAGTAATAATGCAATGGGTCCGTCACGGAATGTTGCAATTCCTGTGGGGTTCGTGAGTAATGTATAAGTGTCCCATGGGTGTATGTACATAGGATGCCGAAGATCAATGAATTAGAAGGGGGCTCCTTGTCGCAGGAAAAAAAGTTTCGTGACGGAAACAGATTTTTGAGATCAGGATCAACTATCCGAGCTGAAGTGTTAAGTTCATTTACTTACTTTGGTCGTTGATGGATGGTCATCCTTGAATTTTCCCTACCTACGTACTAACTTATCCAACCCTAGATAAATAAATAAATACTTCAATCCTTGCAGTAACTAACTAATCCTTTTCTTCTATCTGACTATAGTGTCTATATAATAAACATTTCTCTAATTTTGCATACGTACCTGAAATGAAGAGAAGCGTCTACTTCATTGTTATTGTTATTGTTATTATTATTATTGTATTTATTATTATGCATTTCTATATATATAACGCTTTGAATGCTAAAATACCTTTCTAATATACGTGTATGCATCTATGTGTACGAATTGCATTGACATTTTTCATTAATGTACTCAATATTTGTGTGTTTTATATCTGTAGACCTTTTCTGTCACCGGATGACGGAACCAGTGACGAAGCTTGGCCCCGGAGGGCCAGGCGGGATTCTCTGTCTCCTGATTCGGCTGCGGAAGATGAAGGACGCTTTAATCGTCTTAGCAAAAGACGAGCAAGCAGAAGACAATCAACGGTACCTATTAACAAGAATAATAAAAAGGCTCTAATGAATATATCTAAAACTTGTGCCTTTGTACACCTGTAAAAACACCTTTCTCCTCCTCCTTTTTTATGCCTTTTTAATGCCCAGAATATATTTTTAATTGTATATAGCGTCTCGTAAATTGGTTGCATGAACTGGAGAAATCTACTTGTTGAGTACATGAATAATTGAGCTGTGCTATCATACAGGTAACATCAAGCGACGAAAGAAGAGGCTCTCGTAAATCAGGAGATTCCTCGTCGACTTGTTCATCTCGGGAGCCATCTCCCGTCGCTCCCAGACCAAATTTGCGCCGACAATCAACGACAGAAGAAATACTCATTGCTAGGGGATTCCGGCGACAATCCACAACGGAGGAAATGATGCGCTGTCGAAATTTCAGGTCTGCGTCAGCGTCTCCGCTATTGATTTATCCCTTGCTGCCTTTGAATCTATGTATTGCAATCCATCCATCATCGCCTTCTATCTCAGAAATATATTAATATTTAACTTTTTATCCATATTATATGTTACTACTATAGAATATTATGTATATGTACTTGTTGTATTTCCTATCAGATTATGCTTGCACTATAATATTTTCTTAAGCCCCTCCTGTATGTTGTAAAATTGTTAGATTATAATATTGTGATTGTTTCTTTCTCTTTAGCTCCCTTTAACACATTCAAGTGGAGAAAGTCTTGGCAAATACTAAGTAATTACCTGTACTGCTTTATTGAAGATTTCGCTTCTTCACCTAGAAAGAAAAATGAACACAAATGTTTTTTAAAAATATGAATCACAAAGATGTGATTTTTGGCAAAATCTATATGTACATGGTAGCAGAGATTATTGTGTTCAGAAAGTAACGATATTATAATTACTTTCTGGTTTGTACAAATAGATTTTGTTTTGTTTATCTTGTTATAATTAATTGTATTTTCCTTACAAGGGACTTTTTATTCTTACTTTTTATTCTGTTTGTTCTTGCTTGACTAAGTTAAAGGTATACCATTTAAGTTTTAATTGGGTGATAAGTAGTTATGTTGCTTCAGCTTCAAATGAAGCAGTAGGTTATGCTATAAATTAAAAGTATTATAGTCAAAAATAAACCTAAATGATTCACTACGTTTTTATTAAGAATGAAAACCAATAATAATGGAAACATCGCAATGATTTTGTTATTGTTTTATAATTACATAGGTTTGTTCACTGATATTCAGTATAATTATCGTTAACTTATGTATTGAGGAGATGAATTATGGTGAAGAGATTTTTGACTAAATCGTGTTTTTGTATAAAAATTGTGGGTAACGTATTTCGATAATGTTGCATTATTTAAGTTTGTTTTATTACATTCTATCTGTAATCTGTACTGTAGTCCAGTATTGAACTGCGGAGTCCGTCTTCACCTGTTGAATGTTTCTAGGTCTTTTTAGATCTCATGTACCCACCCCGTTGATTTACTGTTATAGACATCCCTTTCCTAATGTAATTTTGCATCGATTACCCTGATGTATTGAAACCTAATACACGTAATGGACAATGGTTCTGTTATAAATACAATATGCAGGTGCATTTTACAAACTATTTTGAATTTCAATAGACAAGGGGGACAACCTGAAGAGGTGACAAAATCTCGAGGTCGCCGAGATTCATGTGCTCAAATTACGGATGGGACTTTCGCTACGATGACTGTGGAAACTTCATGTGCATTTTTCGACACAAGTACGCAAACAGGTAAGATTCCTTATTTCGTTCCCTCCCCAAACCAGACATAGACGTTCGTAAGGTAACTCATCAGTCTCACGATACATCTTTTAAGTTCAAGAATCAAGAAAACAATCCAAACTTGTCTTACTTCAATGTAGTGTGAGTGACTTGTATTTTCTATTTTCACATATACCTACACTACTTTTAATTTCGGTAATTCCTTCTCTTACTATTTATACCTAAAATACATTGCAGTCACACAAGTAACATCAACATTGTTTCATACTCTGATACTGTGCGAATAGTCCCCTTCATATTATTATCAAAATCTATCTCATTCATAACAAATAATATACTAATGCCTGAGTGTAGTGAAAATATTATGAGGTTCTCACTATACGTAAATACACAGCTGAACATATCTACCTTAACCTAGGCAATACCCAAATATTATACAGCTTTACAACCTAATACAACCAATTAACACAAAAATTCTCATGGTGCACATTATGAGTAGGTATCTATGTACTGATAAAAAATTACTGCTTCTTTTACCATTAGTTTTTAGGTACTTAGTACTTTAAGGAAACCTGAATAGAAATGGTTTCTTGGGAATGTAGAATTGTTTTGTTTGTAAAGAATGAAAATAATGAGACAATCTCATCACGCCATGCACAACTTTCAATCATGTCAAAATCCATCTATTACAAATCAGTAGACGATATTTGGCTGTCTTGTAAGTACGTTGTAAAGTGGAACCTGAACCACATGATTGTGTTTAAGGGCTGTCTGCTTGGTTACCTTTGTAGTTTCCCCTATGCAGCGTAAGTAATAGAATGAAAGTCGTTATTGAAAATAGTAATACTTAGTAATGATACAAGCAAAGTACATCGTCAACACAATTTTCGTCATGCTTTGCAGTTCTTGCATGGTTGGATTTCTTCATATTATTAAATATGTATGGCTTACCGAACAGAATACAAAGCTTGATTCAATAAATCACGCAACAGTACAGAAAGAAAGAATTGGTTGACTGGCATTTTATGAAAGTACCCTGCTATTCGCTCGTCCCTTTTCTTACCGTTTTGACTCTGCTGGATACATATTTATAGTTGTTGTGGCACAATTCCATATAACCTGTGTGTTTTCACTCTGACTAGTAAACCCATGTATATAAGTACAAGAACCAACGAGAGAAAGAAAGAAAAGAATGATATGTTGCTCGGGAACAGGTATTAGAATCTCCTATAATCTAAGTGCTGTTGTTCACTTTTGAAATCATGTTCATGCTATAAGTCATTGTCCCTGTATGTGTACTATATCCCTTCCACTACAGATATTGGTGTATACTTAGACTTACACTACTCTCTATGTATATCTCGTTTCTCGTTTGTAAAAGAAAACTAAAATAAACCTACAACACTTTAATTTCAATGCCTAGCCATTTTGAATACTGTTGCAAGATAGAAAACAGTAAGATCATATGGTATCTCTTTACATAGTAAATCTTCTATGAAAAATCGACTCAATAAGTTGAATAAAGAGCCTAGGTGTAAGCTACAAGGTTCTCCGTTCTTTAAGTAGTAGTATAGATACATATTTGAAACTATTAGGAACTACCACCTCCAGGAAGACTTTACCATTGTAGTTTGTCTGCGAAGCGCATTTGGAGTCACTCAAGTAGAAGTACAACAAGTGGAGAAATAGTTTGCTTGGTCGGTGTTGTTTTAGTTGCCCTCATTCGCAGTTTAGTCAAGTTGGTAGTTACTACTCCACCATAAACTTCTCTGTAGTATTTCCCTTCCACACTACCCTACTATTGTTCACTTACAGTCACACGCAGTCTGAATGTATATAGCTTGTCTCTATCTCTGTACATGTATACCTGCTTTATAATGCACTAGGTGTACATGGAGGGAAAGACAGCCCAGGACGATGCTCTTGAATAATAAAAGATATAATCCACGGCTGTGTGTAGTGTGTAGTGCTGCTATTAAATATAATAGTAAATTCGGTTATGTATAGAGGAGACTGGGAGCTGGCGGTAGTAGTGGTATCCCATAGAAGGTGTAGACAGAGTTAAAAGATGAAATCATTGATGCTGCTCACTCTACATGCGCTCACCAGAGTCAGCAGAAGAACACTGCTCGAACAGTTGTATTTAATCCGTAGTGCGTTCCTTACATCAGCAGATGAGACGGGTGCGGGTGTTTTCACAGACTCTCTCTCTCTCTGCAACAGCCAGGCCCAAGAAAGAAACGAGTGAAGTAAGTGAGCGACCCAGTAGCAGTTCCAGTAGTATTTCCAGTTGTACATAGTTAAGTAAGTAGAAACTAGGAAGCTAGCTCCTGGCTCTTTGGCTTTACTTTCCTCTGGCATGGCACACTAGACACTACATGTATGTGCAATATCACATTTATTGTCCTTTTTCCACTCCCGCTTGTTTTATACATAATAGTATTCCACCCGTTGGATATTTCAGCCTGCTTTTGGTCGTTTGTATGCATCCATGCCACTATACTCCTATTTTACTAGTACTACGTGTAACAGCATACAATCTCTATACATAATGCTATCAGCCATATATGTATGAATATATTTCACAGCTATGTGTATACATACACTTATTACTTTCTCTGTAGTACTCCTAGGAATGCATTAGTTAGTAGTATGTAGTTGTAGTAAAAGTATTAGTGTCCCTTGAACTTTCTCTCCATGCTGCATTTACTTATACAGAGAAATGTATATATAGAAATAGTAGAAGGTACCTACCGAGTTTTGTAATTGTAGTATAGTACCTAGTGGATGCTTTGTACAGGTACTGTTTCTATATTAGTATTATTGGGTATAAAATGTGTATGTGCCTAGGTATATGTTTAAACTGAAAGGAGTGATGCTATTATACTTAGTAAGACTTGGACCTAACTATGTGTGGTCTTCATTCACGATTTCTATTTCACGCTTTGCTCATCGCGGCGTCGTTGGTAGGTGTATAGGTATACTAGAGTATGTATGTAATGTGCATGGGAGGTATATATTGAACATACTAGGAGCTACGTTTGTAGTAGGTAGTAGTGTAAGTACCTTCATTCTTTATGCTGTGTAGCATTAGAGGGTTTCCACATGAGAGTAGGAATGCATTGCACAGGGACTTGACTGGTTGATGCTCGTACAGCCGAGGAGCTTCTGAATACAAGTCGACTCTCAGTTAGATTGAAGCTTTTGCGGTGAAAGCACGTTTCTCTTTATTCATCTCGACGAGTTGAAGACAGTACAATCGTGTGTTTTGTGTCTGTGTCTATGTGCATCAAGAATCTACTTCTGTTATTATTATTATAATATCATGTAGAAGTATATCGATGACTGTGCAAACAGAGTTTCCGAGTGTTGTACTGTTTCATAAATTAATTCTCGTCCATTTGAACTTGCCATGTTATTAAATAATAATGGTGAAAAGACTTGCTCGTGGAAATGCAGTTCTAATAGGTTTATAATAAGTAAAGTATCAAGTTATGTATAACAACCATGTCCTGCGTTTGAGTTGAGTATAAAATACTATACAAGTTGGATTGTTGTACTCCACGTTGGTAGGGCTAAGTGTTTGGTTCGTTTGAGAAAACAGGTGAGTTTTCAAGGACTCATTGGACAGACGGGAGAGGTGAGTATGGAACTTGTCGAAGTGAATGGTGAATATAGGACAGAGACGAACTCGAATTAGTTTGTTATAGTGAAGTTCTTCAGTGAGACCTGGATAGGCCCAAGTTTTGCACAAATGTAAGTAAAAGCTGTTCAATTCTTCATATACACTAGAAGTTCATTCAAAGCCAATTATTGCCTACCTTTTCAAAATAAACTTTTATATTATTTCATTCACAACCAGACCGTGCTAACCACTACTGCTACTCTAATACTCTTTCGTCCTGCATTTTAGTATGCCGAAGCCCTTTTAAATGCAAATCTTTGTGAAAGTGCTAATTTGCACTTTGAGCAAAGTGTAAATCAAGTAAAGCAAATTGAAATGTAATTAAATCCCATTAAGTTTATATGATGCTCAAGCAACCTCCTTTAATTTTTAATACCTAGTCAAGTTGACTGTACTTTAAGTTTAAGGTTTCTGAAATTTAACTCTCGTATTTTTATAAGTTTGATTAAATATTTTTAATACAAAAACTTCCATACTTTTTATACCAATGTGTATTATACTTACCTACTTTCATTAGAGAGACAATGAAACACTTAAAGTATTACATGGAAGGACTTTGAAATGGGAAGTTATGGTTTTTCAGTGTACAAAGAACTTTCCTTGCAGTAATGATATGAGAGTGAAGGCTGGCGGCAATTACTGCTGCATTCCTTTCAGACTTTTACTGTCACTAAAGCTTTTATTAAGGTATTCTGTCAGCATATACATTAGCTAGGTATGAGAGTATAGAGACATTAGGAAGATATGGGATGAGCTACTACTAGGAACTGTAAGCTGTGTGGGCTAAATACTTGAGATGAAGCCATTTCGTATAGAAGAAGATGATATAACAATTTAATAGCATTTTTAAAAGAGAAACACACACACACACAAGAAGCGATTACTAGGGCATTTTACACTGGAAGCTCCTACCTACTTATGCATATTATGAGGCAATATCATCTTCATTCATTCAAACGTGTTCTACTTTCTCTGTTCATATGCATACTACATGGACGAGTGAATGTGTACTTTACACAGCACAGTTTGCAGAAGCTCCGTCATGGAAAATGCTTGGCAATTCTGTACCCTATCTCCCCGTGTGTGTGCTGTGCATGCAGTAAAAAAACTTACTTTCGTATAATATGCACTCGTCCTGTACAGTAATCTGATGTAAAATGTATTATACAAGTGTGCATTATGTAATAGCATTTGGTAATACAGTCGGTAGACTGATAAAAGCCATTTTGCTTTGGCTAGCCATACATACTACAATGTATTTGATATGATATGACACACAGACACACTGAGTGTAGACTTTTGAAGGATGTAGTGCAGAGAATAATGTTTTTGTAACAGCACTAGGAGTGTAGTGTGGTAGGTAGTGTATTCCAGAGAGTAATGAATCTTATCAGAGGTTTCACGCTTGGCAAGTCATCAGCATGGAACTTTTCAATTTTCTAAAAATCTCTGGAACATCATTAATGGAGAATAACCATATTCATTCATGGTGCAAAACTACCAACTCATAAAACCATTTGAGTAACTGTGTATTATAGCTAATAATAAGTATTGCAATTTTGCAATGGCAATTGCTACAGGCTTCAAGTTTCAATGTAGTGTGCCTTGCTAATCCATTTTGCTACAATGTACTATCCTAAAGGGAAACTATCATTTAATATTTCCGCTTGGCTATCTACGAATAATATGGATTTACTAGTCAATGGTGGTCTAAGCCTTGTACTATGACTACAGTAATGCTTTCTTCTCTTTAGCTGTGGTGTATATAGATTTTAGTACGTACTTTATATCTTAATCTGTCAGTCAGTCGAGTAAAAATTTAGTTAGAGGAGCCGTTGGATGGATGAGTGAGTCCGGCATGGAGAGAGGACTATGTGTGTCTCTTGTACATATATAGAACGTATATGTTTACTGGGAGATGAAAGGGAATTAGTAATTTTCCAAATTGATGCTAATGACCTTACTGCTAATACGAGGAGTGGCTTGTGGAAAACTCGTTGAAGGCTTTTAGGGCTTCTGTCTGGTTTCATAGTCTGTTTCTGCATCCTTCAAAATGCTCCACAGTCAACAAATACCGCTTTAGATTGTGCCATTCTAGTACATTGTATCTATTCCTCAGGCTCCAACCTAGTGCTAACTTTCTAATGAACTTCTGAATCGTTTTAACAACCAAACAAACACTTGCTTTTACCATTTAGGTACACACTTATTGCTAGCTATTAGGTTTAGAGTTAATTATCAGAAATATTACTTTACAAGTGTGTCATTCAACAGTAGAAGTGCTAATTGAAAACAGTTAGGTATTAGGTACTCCACTTTTTGTATAAGATTTATAAAGGTTTACATACACTTACCTAGGAAGTATCAGTATTAATTTTTAATGTGCTTGCATTGTATCTAAATAACTAAAGGCCTCTTTTGTCGTAGGTAGGTACTCATACGATTGTAATTGCAAAATGATGGGAAAGGGAAATGTTTTACTAAGGAAAATACTGTAGTTTATATTATACTGTACTTGATAGTCACGGTGAAAATGTATAGGCAACTGTTTCTAAAACAGGGCAATAAAAGCCAACGTTAGATACTCGATCCATCGTGTCTCGAGGGAAAAACTAATTTCATTACCATTGCTCCTAATTTTGTAGATTTATTGGATTTTAGAACGATTTGTAGCTTTGACCTTTTGTCCGTAATATTGCAGATTAAGAACTATATTTAATTTTCTATCAGATAAGAACATCTGTATGGATCGATTGAGTGTATGAACCTGCAAAAAGTATATTTATAGAAACAAAATGGTGAAGCTATCAAACATTTGGGAAAACATTGTGGTCTCTTCATGTTTGGATAAGCACACATTACACATTACTATCAGCGGTAACGGGAAGAATTTTCTCACTGTTTGTAAATGTAATAAAATATGCTTGCAATTGTTTCACACTCAATTTAACTTGCTCAACAACATATTGTTCCTGGAATTTCTAACTTATATTCGTTATTTTCACTGGGGAAAAACTACTTTATTTTATTTGTATGGTTTACTGTTTACTGCGCTCAATGCAACGTATAGCAAGTGAAATAGAAGCACATCTTATAAATTATATAGGTTCATAATATTATGCTTTTCCATGTATGAATAACAATGGCTAAGTGAATCTTTTAGAGTAGCAGAAATACGGTACAAGTTTATGTATTGCTGGTACATTAAAAGAGCAGATACCCACACTGCACGCTGATAAGATAAGAACACTATCAAATATGTATAGGTGAGTTGTACAATACAATTTAGTTGATGTATTTCTTCTGGCTACAAAATGCACACTACTACTAATCAACAATGTGTATACATAGTACAATACTCACATTTCTCTTTCTCTGTGGATTTGCCGAGAAAGAGGCTGGAATGGAATTCGTAAGCAAGCGTTTGAATGATGGTTTGGTGTGAGTTTTCAAATCGATGAAATTGTCGGGATATATCACATTTTGGAACATTGTGTACCACATTGAACTTCTATATGAACAATAATGGCCGGAGTGAACAATCAACTAATGCAGAGTATCTGTCATACTCCTTAAATTCCCTGAGGTGCGTCAGGTGAAAGAAACCAGGATGGCATCAACCATAGTAGATAGTACCCTTCTGTAGTGTCTGTAGAACATTTGCAAACAAAATATCTATCTTGTATAAAGGGTAACACAAAACGTCGGCATCTGCATTACTAATGCAGTGAAAGAAAAAATCTCCGAGTGCTTTTTTGCGTCACTCTTGTTTGAATCTCACTAGGAATGTGTAGTTTGCATTTTCACCCGTTTCTCTTCAGAATTTTAGTTTACTTGATACATAGCCCATATTGAATTGAAATCATTTTAGTGGAGTTGTAAGCGTTTAGCAAATTCCCATAGTGTAGTTAAACAATAACTTTTGAGTGAGTCAGTTTTATTTTGACAGTAATTGTTTTCGTTTTAGAACCTTAAACCTTAATTAAAATTAATTTGTGTGTATTATTCGATAAAATTGCTTTAATTACTACTGTAGGTATACCGCATGCCGTTTTGTGGGTTACCTACAAGTATTTTATCTGCATGTTTCTACCTATAATCGTTTTCTTTAACAAATTCAATTTTGTTTTCTGTGTAGGTATAGGTCAATAGGTATATGTGCCAGGTGTAGAGGTACCCACATGCCTAAATACTTTCAAGCAAGAGGTTAATTTGCATCATTCTCTACCGAATTTTGTTTCATGCACGTCATGTTCTCTGATTTTACTGTAAAAAATTCGTGCCATGCTTGTAGGTGTATTCATATTTTGATAAAAACGAAAATATGTTTGGGAAGGAGCCAATAATAATATATGAACAGACTTTTGGCTGAACCGATTTCTTATCAATCAGATGCCAAAATGTGCTTTATCTTGGAAGGTTGTCACACTTAATAACATAATGGGAGATCTAGATAAAGCTCATGTGCGTGTGGGTCCCATGGATTAGCGTATACATATCTTAAAACGAAGGTTGTGTCAACCATTCTCTCACTAAGGCGTCATTGTGTAGCCACAACCCGCTGCGCTGCGTTCGTTTGAGTCTACTTGTTACATTCATTTTGTTTTCAATGTGACTTCGAGGAAAGGTGCGATAAGAAAGTGATGGCTGATGAATATGGAACAGCTCTCTCCCATCCAGGTTTACTTAGGAGCATTTGTTTAAATTGCTCATGGATATAAATGTAAAGAACATATTATTCTATAGTATTTCGAATGATAAACTGCTACTTGTATAATAGTACTGTCATATATCTGCAGGATAATGATACAAATTTAGGACTCTATATCTGTAGTCTATATTTCAGAATGGACAACCACCAAGCTAAGTTTAACAGTCTATTTCAGCAACAGAAACATATTAGAATGCAACAGGATGCTTTGTAGGTTATTATTATATGTATATGTGTGATATTATGTTTCTAATAGTATTATTGTTTCTGTTCAGTTTATATCAAGACTTTCTTGGTGCATTGTGTAGTAAGTATGTAAGTACAATAGTACATATTGATTCAATATAAATTACATATAGCTAATATTATTTCTAATGGCATAAGATATCCTTTGTGGGGAAGAACATTCGGGCAAGCAGAATGAAATGCGCATTTAAGTTTATCTTACTATGTAGTAAGGCGAGTTATACATATTTCAATAGGAACGGCTCAATATATTCTGTACTCATTTGCCACAAATCATTGTTTAATGCATGCTGTGTTACTGACAATGAATTGCTTTTACTAGTGAAAACTCTTTGCTTCAAACCGCAATGAAATTAATTAACTAATTAATCATTCATCAGTGACAAGTATATTTACAACACATCTTCAGGTTACATATGGCTTCACTTGTTGTAGCTTCCAGAAACATGAGTTATATTAGATAGGCTTCTTCTACAAGATACGCAATAACTAATAACAAAAGGAAGTTTCTTACATACCTAGGTATTTCTTTTTTATTACGTTTTTATGAATTTTGTGTAAAAATAAAACTACAAAAACAAAGGTACACACAGCGCAGTGTCAAACAGTTCAAATTTTAGTGCATAAAACAATTATTGTAAAATCAGAAGCGTACTATGTAATATTTACCTAATTATTAGCAAAATTATACTAAAGGTGATAGATACGGTACGTGTGTACAGTACAGGTATAGTAGATAGTAGGTAGACACTAGACAGGTCAAATATTTATTTTCATTTTCATATGATAAAAGAACAGAACGGGTTAATATTCAGTTCACTAGACTAGACATTTTTAATCTAACTGCACCCTGTCAGTTTAAACTTAGGAACAACAAATGGAAAGTGTTAATCGCGAGATTTCGAGCGTCTTAAAAGGCTAAAAGTTACGTTATAAATTTCGAAACTTCATTTTTGATTTTGACACCAAACGTTGTAGATTTACTGCAAACTTTACTGCAAATATCGTAATCTACCCAATATTTACTGAGAATTTACGCTGAAAGCGAGCAGTTTGAAACTTTTCAATTGTAGGATGAAGAAAGAAAATGTTTAAGTAGTTTAAGTTCTTTCGCACATCCAAATGTCATGGTGTCAAGTGTCAATTCTAATGTCTGGTATCGTGTATGCAATCAAACATGTAGTAGTCTAGGTATAAGAGATTTATAATGCATTTTGTGAACAGCTATATTAAATTGTATACTACAGTGTATCTGCAACATTATATCGATTGTATGGATAGAACTTACATGTATCTAATACAATAGTTCTCATGACCGTATCTATGATTCCATTTCAGGAGAGGCCAAAGTGCAATATGAGGTACCTACGTATTGTTCTTATTATCAGACGTAAATCAGCCCAACAAATGAGCTGATTTATTTGTCCAAAATGAAAAAAAACCCGATTTGTTGCACTTTTATTGTAAAATAATCTTTTTTGAGATTTCTGAGGGTAGCAAATGTTCCCAGCAAATACAGTTTTGATAGTTCACAATGTAATTTGGCTAATTATCACATCACATTTGGTGCGGTATGTTTTTACGAATGTTAAAAAGTAAAGTTGAGGAAAGGCCAAAGCCCAAGTACAAAGCACATGGAAACTTTCATGTACTGATATTGTAGCATACAGCCTAATATAGCTGCACATGAAGTTGAAAATACCAAATGTAGAAGGCTGTAGGATAACTGGAGGCCATAAGTCGTTGAGCAAAACTGAATGAGTTCAAAAGGTCAGAGACGGGAATACTACGTATCGTATTATGTAATACTACATGTTGGTATGCTGGTAGTGAAAAATGCTTAGTTTTGTTTCTTAAAAATTGAAGCTGGATGTACCTAAGAGCAAACGAAAGTAAATGGTTTGAATAGTAAAAGATGAAAAACTTAGTAGTAGGTAGCGGAAACAAAAAAGGAATGAATAAATATTATCTCTTCTTGTTCGTGAATGTTACATTACGTACCAAGAATTTGTTCAATCTTACTTTCCCGAGTTAGATTGTCCCTTGCGATGTAGCATTCATTCTCAACGGTATGGTTCGCTCTATAGGTAAAATTATGCTTATGAAATATGTTTCATTCTATTCCTATCTATTCTATTCAGAGCATTGCTCGTACACATGTAGTAATAACAAGAATATTCTGCAGTATCTCAGGCTTTATCAGTACTGGGCCTTACAGCTTCTAAATATTACTGTGAGTTGGCGTATCAAAGCGGATGTAGCTATTAAAGAAAAGGCATCAACTGTAAAGGAAGTATTATTTTCCTTCAGGTCAAAGTGATAACCTAATGCATAAAACTCATAGTAAATCTGGAGCAGTTGTTTGGCAGTGTAGAAAGTAAAAGCGAGGCAGTACTATAAATGGCGCTAACCGAACCCGAGACCGACGTGAGTAACCGAGACCTTTTAAGTGCACGGGGCACAAGTTTTGGTGACCCGTCTATCTCCATATACTTACATGCTACAAATCATATCTGCATTAGCATGAGCCTTAGTTCCGGTTTGTCTCTTTTCAATCTGAGACATGCTCTCGTCCTTTTCAACTTGTAATATTCTCTTGGCATAAGTTGAATGTAATTCTTACAACAGCCGGAAACACTTCCAACATTGCATGCGCTTACATATTACACATATTATTCTGCACATTCTACACTTCAATGTGGCCTAGCTCTTGTATTTAACATCACATACACCCGACTCCATTCGCATTCT
Organism: Pogonognathellus longicornis; assembly: GCA_034694085.1. Classification (NCBI taxonomy): domain Eukaryota; kingdom Metazoa; phylum Arthropoda; class Collembola; order Entomobryomorpha; family Tomoceridae; genus Pogonognathellus; species Pogonognathellus longicornis. The sequence continues at coordinate 16,750 of JAQFYB010000484.1, forward strand.
ACACTAACAGCAACTAGTACAAATACAAGTATAGTAGTAATGACAGTTGTTTTATCATTTCTACTCTACTTTAGAAAGTCTTCAGTTTAGTATATCATTATGTCAGTGTAAATGTTAGAGGCTTAAATTTAATTGTAGTATTTTAGTTAGACACGGGTAAATAATTGATGCTTGGATAAGTAATCTGCTAAACTACGGTTGTAGTTGTAAGTAAGTGGAGTTGCATTTTAAACAAAAGCATATTCTCATTTTCATTGACAATGTCTTGTAGCACAGGTAGCACATGCCTTAGTATTATTATCAAGACTGCATTTGTGTTGTTTCTCTCAAGCAGTCGTCATTCATTCGTGTAGAATTTTCATTGTTTAATTAATACTATGAGTGTATTTGTATTTGTAAGAGTTGTGTCATAGTTTGTGTGTGCGGTCAGTCACAAATAGGAGAGTGCAAATAACATTGAGAGATAGAGAGGGAAAGAGGAGTGAAAGTAGCACTCGACTCAACTGCAGTATTATGTGTTCAATTGTTAACTTGTGGCCCACTGTGTTGTTCAGAGGACTATTTGTGTGTATGTACTACATAGGACTGTGGACTGTATGTATGCAGTGTCTCGTTGCATTACACTAAATCTGAACAAATACAAATATACACCAGTAATGTATGAATGAAGTATTTGTAGTACATGTGCATAGCAACTTGATATGGAACTTATGGGAGGTTCTTTTGTTTGAACATGTATCAGCGGTCTTTACTATAAGGTACAATGATGTGTAGCTACATGCAAGAATATACATTGCACACAAAACTTTGTGGCTCAAACGTCCTCGTCTCGTGTAGTTTACTTTGGAAATTGTAACAATAACATTGTGTACAATGACGAACTGTTGTGAAAGCTTTTACGACTCACTGCATCTACTTAAATGTAATAGTGTATGCATAGTAATGTGTGATGTGTATATTATATGTGTGTAGTGCAACAACGGTGATATGAATGTATTTATTGTAGTCTGTTATGATACAGGGATTTGTATAATCGGGCTAAATATCGATCCAGAGAGACCATTTGAAAATGTAACTCAATCAATTCCAGTCCATGTAAACCGCACAACTTACATTAAGTTACGAAAACTATGCAATTCCTTCTGCTGCGAACGATAATTGAGACTGCCATTAGTTTTACCACTGACATATTGTAAGGAGCTTAGTTGCTGCTACGTAAATAAAATATACTAGAAATACAACAAACGCCTTTCCAAGCCTTTTCTCATTATAATATTAGGCTAAGGTTCTGTCAGTATATATTTATATACCTACACAGACGAATTGTATTTAATTAAGTAGGTGGCTTTCCTAAAGGATTACTAGCAAAATCTGATGTTGCAATTTATTGTTGTACTGAAACTCACGTGTACATGTATTTGATAACAATGAACAAAAAGAATAATCGCTCGGATGAAATAGGTAGATCAAATCCATTTTCAACTATGAAACTTATTAAAGCTGTGTTGTTACTTTAGCTGTTGTTATTATGCTTGGGATATGAAATCAAATTATCTTTATACCTATAGGTGTCTACAATTTCAACACTCTGCTCACGAACAAACACATTTTCATTTCAGTTTGTTGCAAGTACAAGCAATGCAATGACTTGTACATGTTCAAGTTTTCTTGATTGTGTCATTGTCCGCGTGCTCAGAGTAGAGGAAGTAACCTTATTCTTAGAATATAATAAAATAATACATACTAGGACATACTGGTACTACGTCTACTTTAACAATGTTGTGTAATGCTCCTATATAACTCAATGTCCTGTATTTCTTGTACAGACTGTCAACAATGTCTAAGTAGGTATCTTGTATGAGTTTATAGGAAAACATTGCGACGAAGAATCGATGAGATGATTGGATGTATCTAGTAGAGTTACGTAATATGTAGTACACTTGCTAAATATTTGTGTAAAGTGCTTATTTAAGTCAACTTAAGTTAATTCAAAAAGCATAGTGAAGTTTCTAATTTTCTTATTGGATTAAAATATAAATGATTCGATGATTTACAAGAATATGCTTTATCGTGTGTAAAAATTTAGTTCATATCGGAAGTATATTTAGTATGCTCTCGAGGTTGTAATTAGAAAGCAGACACTATTGGACTGATTTATATGCACTTGAAATAAAAATGAACTATGAACCATGAACTAAGTATTTGCTAATGTTTTACGTCTTTGCTATAGAGAATTCCACACTTGAATTTCAGTGCAAATTATAAAGTTTCCGCATGATCCAGTACATTAAATCAGAAAGGTCAGACAGTATTTTTCACTTGTATAGTTAGTACCTACACGGAGAGTGCAACTAAAATTAGCTTTTGTGATAGTTATCTTAAAAGCTGATTTAGTTGAATGTTTTGTGTAGTTATTAGTTATTAAATCAGCTTTGAAAACTAACTTTAACCAACCTTATTTTTCTTATACTTAGAATCGTTTAGTCTTGTAATATTTAATGTAATAGTTAAAATATACATGTCTACACACAAATATTGATGAAAGTTCAATCACAATACAGTGTAGTGTGGTAACAACTTGCCCCACCTGCACCCAACTGTAATAAAACAGATTGTCTCCAAAATTTGCACTGGACTAGGTAATGTATGGCACAGGGTAAATTAACGAGTATTGTGGAAACATCTATAGCTGTCTGGCGAAGACTTTGATCCATGAGTTCATTAGTAGCTTTATGCATTGTGCTGTAAATTACGTTTGCATCGAAGCCTTCAGAAACACACTGATGTTGACACTGAAAGCTCGAAAGCTCGTGACTCATAAATGCTTTGTGTGACTGGAACGAGGACACAATTCGGGAATCTTGAACATGCTTCTTGCAATTAAACTGAATTAGGTTGTATTATATCTCTAAAGTCTCTTACTTAGCTACGAACTAAGCATATGCCTGTGTGTGCACAATAAGACTCTGGATACGGAAAATTATGAGAAACGGGAAGAAAATGTATTGTGTGCTATTCTTTGCTAATATCTCTCTGTATTATAGGCTCCGTGCACAATATCATTAAAACTAGGCATTGTAATTTGCTTGTACACGCCATAGGTACATTTTCAACATTAATCTCAACATAGTTGACTGATCTTGTGACGCATGCATGCTTGCCATAATCTTCCTCATCGTTTACACCATTATTTAAGACTTGAAATTCACTAGTTAGTTGTGTTACGGATCAGTAAACTATTCAAATACGCTCAATCATAATGTCAATTTCACTTAGCAAATATTAAACTCTGGCAGTTTATACAAAGGCACGCTACTTATTGTGTAGTAACGACCAAGGCCTTGTTTGAATAATAACTGACAGTCAAATTTTGTCAATGTGGGCATTGAAGATTCTATATAACAAATAAGGTCTCTTAAAACAACATAAAATCAAATTCGGATGTATGAGAAAATTTTCAGGGTACAAAATAACAAAAGGATTAAACCTTAGCTTAGGTAGCTATGTTGATTCTGAGATCGATCGAAAACAAAATCCACTTTGTTTGATCGCGAAATAAAAATAAGGTCTGAGCTGTCTACCAAGGCAAAATAAATAACATTGCATTATCTGCACATCAAGATTTGTCTGTTTATTCTTTGGCTGACAACAAGCAAAATAAGTCAGCTTCGGAGACAACAGCCAAGTTTTGTGTGTAATTCTGTGTGCTTTTTATTGCATATGCAAACACCTTATCTGAAGTTCTATGTATACTCTTTTCTACCACACAATCACACAATAATACCAAACAGCTTATTGCAGCAAACACCAAGTATAGAAAAGATTAAAAATATTGAGTACTTTTGCTATAGTTTCTTGAGCTGCGATGATTCAACAAGAGTATTAAATAAGAGCAGAGGCTTTGTTTGTGACATTTACTATACTAGAACTTTCACCAATGTGAAAAATTACTTTCCAATGAAACTGTAATGCAGAATGTGTTTTCGTTAATTACGTACAGCAAAGTAGTTACACCAGAATCATCTTGTTCTTTCGGCAGTCTCCTACTACTTCTTCCAATTATAATACTTGGTTTGTGTTTGCTCTATGCATTTGCATTATTTGCTCTATGATTTTTATCTTCAGTGACTCACTTTTTCTTTCTCTTCTAGTGATGACATAATGACATTTGTAGGCTGTAGAACCGACTTTTAAACGTCAGGAAATCATGAAGTAATGCAATAATTAAAAAGTTGATTTTGGAAACGAAAATTATTTGTCATCAACTTTGTTCTGACAGTATACAGAGACAGATAATCAATAAAGACAATGAATTTCCAGACGAAAAGTTTGTCTCGAATGATGGGAACAAACGCTTTCACTCAGACGCGTAGCCAGGATTATAAGTTGGGGGTACACAGCAGGGTTGTAGATAGAAAATGGTTTCTGGGAGAGCAAAATTTGAAAAGGAGTCTATTAGATCAAAATCAATGAAAAATGTATCAAATTTGCGAGTAGCTTGAAATTTTTTTCAAATTTTTGAACTAATTAGACAAAATAACCTAATTTTTGAGGCATCTTATGCATTCTGCAGGGGAGTGCACCATGTGCAAGCCCCCTTGGCTTCGCGACTGCTTTCACTATATTATGTTATGTGTTAACATTTCCATTTATAGATCGCTTTTATTGTTCATTAAAAATCGATTTATCTTTACAATGCAACGATGCATTTTGAACATTTCAACATTCAAGACAATTCGTTTTAGGTACATACTTCATTTATATATCTTGAATTAATTTGTTCTTCTAGTTTAATTGTTTGATGCTTCCACACTGTCTTGAATGGGCCAGTATTTTTATACAAAACACAAGGATCCTTATCTCCACATTTGTCTCCCGCTGTCAGTCTTAATTGAATCCATCGTTCGGATACGATACAATTGCTAGTTCCTGTATAATCAGTATACTAGCATAATGTACACGAACTAAAAAATATACTGCGTTGTGCATGCATTTAGGTACTTGTAATGAAATAATAACAGCAATTGCTGGGGCTTAATGAACTTAGCAAATTGTTTTGAATGTGACTAAATTGACAATTACTGCTGATTGAATGAATTGTTGGTACTGGTGCCAATTCCAAAACATCATGTAGTAATATAATGCAAGAAGTAATACGATAATTGTATTTCAAAATGAGAGCAAGTGAAGCAGGGATGTTGCATGTTAACACTAATGATAAGTATGGGGTAAACAGTAAACACACAGAAAAGAAACTGTTACGAGAAACTGTCCTTTAGTTCATCAGACAAACCCAGCTCATTTCTTGGCATGTTAAGTTCTATGTTGGTATGGGTTCATTTTGTTTGAGACGGAATGAAAAGTTAGTGAAGCAGAGGAATCCTCATGCATGGAACAATTGAACAATACAAAATCAAGACAGCTTTATTCAAAAGAACTCGAAAGACATTTGGTGTTAGTTACTCGCAGTTTGTCGCATCCTTTACAACTTGTGTGGTACTTCAGTAGAACCATTCATTCGATTTGAGTAAACTTAGCAACTTCTTTCTTACCAACTTGCTGTTTTTCACAGTTGTCTAAGTTGAGGCTGCGACAAGTAAGTTTGTATGTATGCAGTTTTGTAGACTATACATGTACTTTGATACTTATTGCGTTATACAATTTCCTTTCCATTTGTACATCATTCATGAATGTACATAAAATACAGTTATTTCAAAAGTGTCTATTTAAGTACCTACCTACATTAACATACATATTATACAACTTGTGTTTGATACAAGTAGTAGTTGATTGAACAACAAATACTTTAAAAATCATTCTGAGATGCGGAATTAGTAATATTACCCTGCAGTGGTATTTAATGGAATAATGTTACTAACATGGTTGATTTTATTTTATTATTGTGTGAATCTAGTACTTGAGCTTTTTTCCCGTATAGTGATTCTTTAAGATGATTCTGATTTTAGGTAAGCCATCCGACTCATGCAATGTTTTATGCACAGATTGCTTGATTAACTTGATGCTGTACAATGAACAAATGCTATTCCCTGTTTTGCAATCTCATAGCTTATACCTTTGCAATTTCTTAATTGCCTTAACATTTTGATTTGTAACACACATTGTAACTTAAATTCTATAAGTCTATTAGAGATTTTAGCATTCAACGATCATCAATCAAAAGAATCTTTTTTTAAAGAAATGTTGAAAAATCACCAACCATAATATTTTATGTATAGATCTGCATTACCTTAGCAAGTAATTACTTATAATAGTATTGCATTAAATTAAATAGTCTCATAAATGAATCATTGCCTATGATAAATACTAATATAAATAGGTAGGTCAGTAAGAAAGGTATGAAAAAGGAGTGCTGTGTAAAATTTATTGGTTTTGTCCGAAATGAGAAGAATGCTTAGTCACTTTATGTATACTAATACTAAGAGGAAAGATGTTTATTATTTGTGAATGAGAAAGCCCATATAGAAAGAGGAACAGTTGCTAATAAAGCGGTTAGTTGTAGGGTGGCGGGACAAACAGTTAGTTTTATGTAATATTAGTAATAAGTAATGATGCCTACATACACATGTTGCCACCCTAAATCAAGTGACAATGAGGAAAGAAGAGACGCTAATGTGTTTGGGAATGAGTTCTTTCATATGAAGCAGTGGAAATTGTAATAGCCGAGATGGGAAAAGAAAAGACAGTAAGAGGGTCAAACAAACTTCATAACTCACAAGTTGCAACTAACCGAGTTGGGAGAAGTCTGTGGAAAAGTCTGAGGAACTAATCTAAGCCCAGCAAAGCAAAGCAAAGAAGTAAAGCCAAGCCACGAGGAGATGAAACAACTTTCTTTCATATCCGTATGGAATATTAGTAATGTACCTGGAATGGCTGTATATTTCCCGTCTTTCAGACTGAGGTTTTCTCGTTCTGTTATTAATATCCTCAACTTAGAATGGAATATTGAATGCGAATGCGATGGCAATGTAACACGTTGTTGGTTCGTAGACGGCTGAATGTCTCTTTCTCTATTTTACTAACTCTATACAGTGCATTGTCAAAGTTATACTCACGAAAAAAGTTAACCGCACAGTAAATGGTACCCACTATCTATAGGTGTGCATGTATAACTATTACCGGCCTATATTTCCTTCTCCTGTTTCCTCCTCTTCCTAGACACACACACACACACACACACAGAGAAAGAGAGATAGTTGAAAAGTAAGTTGAAGAGAGAAAGAAGCAAATTCTCTGTCTATTAGCAATAGTCGAGTCAGTTTCTTCTATAACCAAAACCTTGTCTATTTGAGCATTGGTTTTAACTTATACTGACTTGACTTGTCTAGTCTCAGACAGGGAGATGAGTATATTTGTTTTCTAGGGGTGTGTCTTTCTGTGGTAATCAGTCAAGATCTGGCTAAATCAGCCAAAATGCTATGCTAAATACTATACAGTGCTTTATGTGTACCTTACCTTATGTGCTTTTTAATCGGGTGTTATTTAATGGGTCCTTAAATAAATGAATTTTGCCATGAAAAAGTGAGGAAGTGTTCTTACTGAATTAGGACATAAAAGCATGGAGAAAAAAGGACAACGGACTTAGATTCATAATGTTGTAACTCTGTGTAAGCCTCTATGTCTTGAACGATGTTGTCTTTGTATGAAATTCATATCGGATTTCTAGATGTATATGCAGTTCACTTACCGTCAAGTTGAAGGTACAAAAGAACTCGCTAATTGAAATGTGCTTCATAGTAATTCACTAAAATCTGGAAAAGTGGTGTACTACTATTGTAAAGGGAATAGGAAATGCCCAGCTAAACGAAAAGTTCATGCTACTAGTGATTGTGAAGTTTATGTTTAGGAAAATGGAGAATAACATAAACATAGTGCCTCCATGGTTCCAAGTTGTTGAATACAAGTTTAAATAAACCGACTCGAATCCTGGGTACTTTACGTCAAAATCACCTGACATCACTGCCCACACCCACACTACATCAGCTAAGGAATTTTTTTGTTAAGGAAGGAAAAAAGTGCCATTAGGCCAGAAAAGGAAGAGTATTTCGAGGTCAGGGAATCCTGTTTCATACAATCTAATCGTGACTTGCTCGGTCCATTGACTGAGATATCAATCTGATTAATCGAGTTAATAATTTTTATTAAGGCATACCGATTTAATTGGGGATTATAACATTTTATATGTAGAAGGGCATCGTCATAAACAACTTAGTTCACAATATTCTATTGTTTCCAATGTTTCTGCTTTTGTATTATAGAAGAAATGGAGTGTTTTAGCCGTATGTGACAAGTTCTGGTCATGGTTTCAATTTGAAAGAGACAGCGTAACTCTTTTAATCCTTTAAATTCTGTTTGCAACCTTCCTCCCCTTTTGGGCAATGTAGATTAGGTATTCATTCAGAAGCTACCAAATAAGTATTAGTATTACATTAAATACTACGTGAATCGATCAGAAAAATGAAGTTGTACCTAATGTACATGAATGAATGTGTAATAATTGTATTTGAAACGTAGATACTTCACTATTGGTATTGGTAGTCAGTGCATCTGTGGAATTCTAATGGAAATAAAGAAAGTGATCGTTGAACGAAACTGACTTGCCCATTGTTATATCTGTGTGTATGTGTTGTAGTATATGAATGGAGATCGAGCTCATATTTTGAGTATGAATTAGGATACGTTATGTAACCAAAGAACGGTTATGGAATGTGTGCATTGTGTGGCTGGTCCTTACGATATGGCATGCAAGAGATGATGTGTTTATGAGTTCATTTATCCTGTGTTGTCAGAAAGGGCGATGATGGCCTTGCGCCTTGTAGTAGTGAGGAGCATCGCCTTTCCCATTCTTCTACATTTAGTCCACACCACATATTACACGTACATGAGTGAAATACTATGTCGTATAATCGTAGTCGTCTGAGTGTGGGTACTTTCTCGTAATTGTCAGATTGTAGGTCACTATATCTAATGACGACGTTGCACAACAGCACCATCAAACACCAAATAGTGTTGTTGTGCTGGTCCTGTGTGGGTGTAGTTTATAGTGTTGAAGCATACCACATTCTTCATGTGCAAAATGGTGAGAAAACGAGTGGCTGGGAATTTTGTGGAAACCTTCGATTTCTGTAAAAGAAAAAAATTGCCTCGAACAAGAAATCCCTTAAGGATCTACCATCTAGATACCCAAATGATGTACACATTCCCTAGATACTTGCAAAACACAGTTTTCCATTTACACCTAATTGTGTGTATACTATGTAGTAGCAAACTACAATACTATTACTGCTGTGCTGGGAAAACTGCAAATCATTTCTTTTTGTTTCTATACAATTTTGTCATCAATCTATGGACGGTCTACATAGATAATGTATATAGTATTTCAACGAGAAACTCCAATACACGTGTTTTGGGTGTAATGTATTAGTAATGTAATGTAGTGTAGAAAGTTGATACATAGATAGAATACTACATACATATATGATAAACGTTAATCCACTCAACGTTGATAAATTGATCTTTGTTCAGTAGGTACATTACAAATAAAGAACATGTCATACCGACAGATCTGCAGTATGTTGCCGGTATGTTGTAAATACCGTAGGGGTTCAATTAACCTGAAGGGTCAATAATTGATTTTGTGTATTGTTGAGATTATCTAACTTGGGGAGAAAGAGCTTGTTATTATATTAGATTACATTTATGCATGTATAAGGTGGTAAATCCCTTGTGGGTTGGTTGCCTGGAACAGGACTACCTATAGTAATCATTGCACCTTGGATGTCATGTCATCGTGTGCCATAGCATGCCATTTACTTTGATTTGGTAGCTACAGATAGAAAACTTTTTGTGAGAACACAATATCCCACCCAGTTCTGAAATGACCCATGGCCCAAGTAGTATTTTATGTAGGCATGCATACCTAAACCTATATAATATTATCTACATATTATACAGGGCTATATAATATGTTTTTGTGCTAGATCTGTATGTGTTATCTTTATGCGCTTTTTCCCAACTCTTAACTTTCTTTCGTTGTTTGTGCATCCATTGTTGGTGGGGGATAGGCCGAAATAAAGTGACATAGCACATAAGTAACGACCCCAATATATTATGGCTACCTATATAGGTAACCTCCGTGTATTTACGGGTGTGATTGTGCTCTTTTCTGTCATCTCCGACCTTTTTCTTTGGCCCGCAACTGTATGAGCAAGAATGTATGTCGTTTGTATAAGCACGACTAGTATGTACCTAGTGTAGGTACTATAAAACTTCTATAAAAATACAAGAACGTAACGTAATGTAGGTACTATGTAGTATTTTTCGATTTCTTGGTCTGAAGGAGTATATAATGTTTCTGAGTGTCATATATTTGCGGGAGACAGGCTGAAGCGGTAGGAACTAGGAAGGAATCTACTACGTGCAGTAGGATAAATAGTACCTAGTCACTATTACCAAATATTAGGGATCCCACGTATTCAATGCACAGTACAGTGTGTCATCCCATGACTAATGTATTTATGGAAACGACTTAGAAATGACTAACCTGCCATTGGGAAGTGTTTGGTGAGAAGTACTAGCGTTTGAGCAATATGGATAATATATATAGGTACATATCTCTGTAAGGCATTAAGCAAGTATCGGCTTTACTATGTGGAAGCAGAAGAAAGAAAGGAGAGTTTTTTGGTTTCATGGATTTTGGGTGGGAGTGGAAATAGGACTGACTGACTGAGGGAAAGCGATTTAGGTTGGGTATGCTCAGCAATAGCATTATAGAAAGAGGAAGGCTAGGTTGAAGTGCTAACGTGTAGCCATCACTAACCGTAATAGTTCGTTTTCATTATATTCTCTTCACTTTACTGTCTCACTCAAGAGACCATCAGGGAGAGTGTAAGAGGTACTTCCTTGCAAAGATGTGGTGTAAGTGTATCTATAAGTAAAACTACTTCTCCAGTTATACTACCACACTCAAATAGTTTGACTCTTGGCTTCCTATGTGATGGTGAACCACTTGAGTGGGCGTTGTCACTTTTGTTCTTTCCTTCATGTAATGCACTAGAAAGATATTACCATTAATATTTCTTGTCACAATACAATTACTGCCGAAACTATGCTTTGAGTGTCAATATTCCATGTCACACTTTTAACTCCAGACACACCAATGTCGTTACGCACTATAATTGTGTAGGGGAAAAGCGACATTATACTATCTGCATTTTTATCTTTATGCATTCCTGTATTCTTATCGTTAGTGAGCCTTAGCTTTTACTCCCAGAGTGGCATGAGGGTTATTTCCTTATTTCCGATTCAGTGCTTTAAAACTTCATTTTACGATTTTACTGTTACGGTTGTTATGTTTAAGCTATTATCAGTATTTTCATTTAATAGCATGTTTTCACTTTTGTAGTGTTCAAACACATCACGCATGGTCTTTATAGTGCTGTAAAGTAGTAATTACGTTAAACACACAATTAAATGATGAATATTGAATACCTACCTAGGTAGGTAATCTTTCTTTCTTGTAAGTATATTTGGAGGTTCTACTTTACAAAGAATGTACCTATGTTTAAAACACATCCTTCCGTATTTTCTCGTATTCATCTGTTTAAAATATAATGTAGAGGCTAGTTATTCGAACTTAACTTACCCAATAATGTATAGCTGGTATAATTATTGCATTTTGGTATAGAAAAACAAGTAGAGTAGGTATACTCGCATGATAGTGTTTAAGTTAGGCCTGCTTTACCTTTACCCTCATTTTCTCACATAGTACCTACGTATTATAACAGATTTATGCAAGTCCACTTCTGGACTTGAATGTAATAATGGACGAGAGTTGTAAACAGGTTTAATATTTTCAGATAATAATGTAGAATGGGGAAATATACTTTTTGTTTTTGGGCAAATGACAAATAATAGAGATTGGATAAACTTGAGTTAATAATGAATTCAAACGTAAATGTAAAGTAGGTCTAGGTATATGAACCCAGACTTACATGCAAGATATTTACTAGAATACTTAATAAATATGCATCCTAGTAACTATTTTGATTTACATGGTTCACATAAGGACATTTGGCTTGTCGACTCTTTAAACGGTCCTGGATTTTCAAAGTAAAATCGTCTATAGATGATTTTTTCGACAAGGTTGTTCTGGTTGCATTTATATTTCATTCATGCTCAGTTCTGCCTAGACTCTAGACACAACCAACAGCCAACAACTGCCTAGACACAACTTTAGGAAAAACGTGTGTTGTAAACTTGTGATTGTAGTGGAAAAGTAATGAAAAGTGAAACTGATAGGTGTCAAAGTTTATGAAGTCTGACAACAAAACAAACTGTGGCGGCAGTCTCTTCGGCTTATGAAGAACGATGGACCGTTGAACAGACGTCCTTCCTTTGTGACATTAAAATTAATACCATTATTTTCTCTAGTTTTCTATCTGCTCATTTCGGATGGACTCTGAGTGTTATGTAACACGCTCGTATGGAACATGCCATTTCTAGTCATTAAAGTCATCGCCCGCCCAACTTCACTTACCTTGCTTACTACTCCAGGATCTAAGTACACTATAGGCATATCATACGCATTTACTAGGCATAATAAGAATAGCACAAAATTGATTTTGTTCCTGGCTGTTGTGTGGCTTAGAACCAGAGAGTGTACTTTCATAACATCAGGGAGAAAGTGCCAAGTAGGTAAGTGAAAACCCATCACACACACACACTGTTCTATGGGGCATTATTTATATTGATGTTTTTAAATTGCACTGAACTATGACTATGAGTGTGCATAGAGACCTTGTACATGACAATGTAGTGTGTGTGCTAACATAATTCATGCTCCATATGCATGCATGTTGTACTTCCAACTGTCAAACTTTCTATTAATTTTTGTCTCTAGCTTCCGTGAATACTCGAACTTAATATATGGCATATGAAATTTCTTCTCTGCAATCAGGAGTATGGACATTTTAATAAATTATCATTAATTAGGTTTATGTATGAACTGTTAGCTTTATATAGGGACTTAGTGTTTTATATGCAATCTTGAGTAAACATTAGGTACAGAAATAACTTTTTGCTGTATTATGTACCCTGGTATTCAGGGTATATATTAATATATACATACTATTTAAAAGTATGGACGAAAAATGTGTTTGCAAATATACCACAATCGAGCTATCACTCCATAGCTATAGAGTGTACCTTTCTCAAATGTAGCATTACATACGGTTGTGAGACAGTAATTCGTTAAGGAATTGATATACGGGTTTACTTAGACTTCGTTCTACGTTTACTATCTGTATATTATGTATTCACAGACTAATAATAAATCTATTGTAATTCTATGGAGTACGTTTTTGCACAACCATGAAGATACATCTGTAGGTCTATATATTTATTTGAAATATAGTAAGTAGCTACACGTAATATTTGGAGTACAAAGAGAGCTGGGTGTTTTTGTTGAGAAAGTTGTTATCGTCTCATGCAGACTTGGAGACAGATAGAGGTTTTTGCACATTGTATATTGTATTTGTATTGACTTGAGTTGATTAGAATAAGTTTGGCTTGAGGCTTTTGTAGATTTGTGGACTTAAGCTGGTAATAAAGTCTGTGGTGGAATATTAGTATTAGAAATCGATTAAAGCATCATGGTTCCTAAGTAAACCCATCTATTTCAAGAATGTGGAGAAGAGACGTGTGTATGCTGCACCAGCATTCAGCGTCCAACCAACCAACCCAAAGAGAATGGTCAAAAAGTGTAGTAGCTAATACGTAATGTATGAATCTATGTATGTACACCGTACACACGTAGTACGTCTATTGCAATTTGCAATACGTGACTGCAGCACGTGATGTTGTATCAGTACTGTCAACCAAAACCAAGCCTCTCTTTACTTTACCCGTTTCACTCTACTATGTACATTACAGATAGTATACACATAGAACGACTATGTATCTGTATGTACTAAACTAGAACCTTTACACATACACTGTGTAAAGCACTGTATGTATGTGTGTGGCATTTTTGTAAATGGAACTACATACTCATGCCAACATTTCTTTTCTGTGTGCTATGTGTCGAGTATATTCGTACTACCTTGTTGTGTACACATACATATACTATGTATGTGCTATGCTAAAAGTAGAGGAAAGATGAGTTAAATAGCCAAAGATGATATTATGAGTTGAGTCTGATCCTCGTGTAACTTGTAGAGAAGGGCTCTCATGTTTGCGCTCTCACTCTGGCTTTCCTATTTCTCCCACTACACTCTTTCTATTCACTTTTCTCCTTACATAAGTGTAAAAGTGTATTGTAAATCGAAGGAGAATTGTGGAGTAGGAAGGACGGGAGAAAAAAGTGTGAGTTGAGTTGCTTTCCCATGCCATGCCTTTCAGCTATTCGACTTGACTTGGCCGGGCTGACGGCGAACGCATTATGCTACGCTACATTACGTTGTCACGATAATGAAGTTGAAGTCGAACTACTCACTCGTTCTCCTATCATATCGTGTGTACTGCACTTACCCAGAAGTACTTTCCGTCCCACAGCACGTATATCCTTTCACCACCCCGCTGAAATGTCCTTATAGCAATTTCATAGTGCTCCAGTGTACTTATAATAATAATAATAATAATAACAGCTTTGTGTGTTAATGTACATATTACGTGTATATCTACTCTGCTGCTTTGTATGTGTCACTGTTCTCAGCTTCATTCAACGACTTTGTCTAATGTGTGCTAATAAGTATCATCAGATATTTTACGTTGTGCTTCTAGCTGTACTAGTATGTGTATAATGTAGTTATAAGTCAGTGTAAGTAGAATGTATCTACCTTTGTATGTTGTAAACGCAGACGCACGTACTGCGTATGCCTCTTGTACGTGCCACTTTAGCCAAGACGGAAAAGGATGTCTTTCCGGAGAATTTAATTAGAATTGGAAGTGAAAGCTACATTAACTCAAATTGAAATCAATATGAGGAGAATTATCTGTTTGAAGATAGTAATTATGCTGTATAATATATTGAATACTTTATATTTGGAGCTCTCAAGGATATGACCTTACTCTATGTAGTACATGCTACGGAATTTCATTAAAGTTTCCATTACCATTTCTAAAAGTAAATGAATTTATTAAGGGAATGCCTAATTGTACACGTGTAATGAAATTGACTTTCT
Organism: Pogonognathellus longicornis; assembly: GCA_034694085.1. Taxonomy (NCBI): domain Eukaryota; kingdom Metazoa; phylum Arthropoda; class Collembola; order Entomobryomorpha; family Tomoceridae; genus Pogonognathellus; species Pogonognathellus longicornis. Next base: position 31,950 of record JAQFYB010000484.1, read on the forward strand.
AGTTAAAATGTCAAATTAGGTAGTAAGAGTACTATGGCTGCATGGCACAGGGAGACTAATTTCCATATTCTTCATAATATTCTATTTCAACTTCAACCACCGCATCTTATTTTATCTACCTTTGTACCTGACAATTCAGTTACGGACTCCTCCTGCTTTTGTGTTGTAAAAGCGTTTTTATCAAGGTCGAATGAAGAACGGAAACTGGAATGTAGTAGGGTGTAAATGTGCGCAGTGTACAACCTGTTGTAAAGGAAGTTGGTGGGTATATAGAGTTAATAAAATTCACAACACTGCACTTAAGTAATTATGACCATTTTTGACATTCCTGGACCTAACAATACATAACTGGTGAACTATATGACACCAGTATCATTACTTACACATTACTTATATATCCTTTTACTACATAATTAATATTAACTTAGCTATTGTAATTGTATTGTATGTGCACATTTGCAAGCAGTGCAAGATAAGATTTCAATGTAAGCCTTTTCCTTTGCATGATCATGCTAAAACATATTGTATCAAAACTGATTCATGTACTTCACAAGAGTGTATGAGATTACAATGAGTACCTACCTATAGCTAAATGAATTAAAAATTGGGATTATATCTGCCTTCATTAATTTTAAGCACAATGAGTGAAACTATTGAACTCATTTAATCTACTTACAAACCAAAGCATGTGAACAATCATATTAGCTATTAGCTATAATTTGAAATCCGAAATCTGAGCGGATAGAAATGTGCATAGAGTATACATAATTGGTGAGCTCCTTATTAGAATCTGGGATTAAATTCTGGATTGTATGTGTATAGTTTTGTAGCTATGGGACTTATAGCTAAGTACCTACGTACTTGTAGTTGTGCAGACAACATGCTTTGATTTTCCCGATGCAGCACAGGACAGCTCTGGACAATTTGCATAGAAATGTATTTGCACTATAGTTAATCACACCACATCACGCACAGCTGAATTGTTATGTATCTTATTTAGATGTAGTGGTAGAGTCGTAGATGATGTAGTGATGATAAAATAATTATTTTGTTTCAAAGGAGTACGTGTTGATGAAAGATTGTCTGTGTTCTTTCAGAGCCGTCGTCTTTGTACGACAACAACCATTACCACGAAGAATGTTTGCGGTGCAACTCATGCGGAATCAACCTTTCAGGAACCAATCAAGTAAAACCTAAGCGCAGATTTGTTCTGTGAATACGTACGGTGTTGGTGTTATGTTGAGTATCAGTCTAGTCCAGTCTAGTCTTTCGTATGTGTGTGCTTTGTCTACTCTATAGCGCCTTTTGCCCACCTTCTTCTTGTCTCTTTCAGTTCTCTGACCAAACCAATGCAATGCTTTCAACCTAACACTCCACACTCTCATCCCATAACAAACATATTGTTGACACTAATGCATTGTGGTCATATGGTCCCCATCCTCTTTGCAACAGCTTTATTCTTCCATTCCAATCAATACCCTGTGGTGTAGCCAACTTTAGATGTCTTCTTTGCTCTAACAACACTTGCTCTCTCTCACAGTGTGCTTGTTGAGCCAAATGCATAACGCTACACACTCTAACTATATACTACTGCATATATGGAGAAATGTGGCACAAAATATATTTTAGTGAAGATTCATTAGCTATACTTATGAAGCAGAGAGAGATATTCTATTATTTTGTAACTCTGTACTTTATTACTGTTCGTTGGTTTTATGGATTTTGCCTTTCTCTTGCGTACTACTGTCAACATTCATTTTAGTGTAATTTGTTTCGACCAAGCAAAAGCAATCTGTTGTTTCTATTGTTGGGTCTTCTATATTATGTTCAACATAATGGATTTTTCAGTTTGAAAAATGGATTGGGCTGAGCGTGTGTGCACCACTATGTGCCATACCACCTGTGAGTACATGGTTAATACAAGTACAAGGGTAAACCCATCTTAATTTCTCAGCACCATAATTATGTCAGCAATATCCTTGTCATATTCTCATACAATATAGTACTTTGTTAGTTGCTAAATACATATTAACATTGACAAGCCTATCTGGATACCTTTAACTGTTAACAGTCTAAATGTGTCGCATTTGTTAAGATTTCACTAGTAGTTATGTGTGGTTTTATTAATATTTGCGTCAGTTGGCTTCGGTAGAAAGGAAGCTTATTAATTAAATTACTATTACATTCAAGTCTTTGAAATTGACGTAAACTACATTAGTGTCTTGGGGATACAAAGCTAAGATGCTCAAAGTGAAAGTACACAGAGCAGGACAAATAAAAGTTTTTGAAAATAGTAAGCTGTAAGAAGAATTATGACGAATGTATTGGAATCTTGTCAGACTTTAAATGCAGTACCTATATACTTAAATCAATTAGCTCCCTTTCAAATACACTTAAGTCTTAAAACACTCATAATTGCTTACTTGGAAGATCAGTGAATAGAAAATTAGTTTATATCCAAACCTGGATGTGAGGGTCTTTGCATTACTATAATAGACAAATTATATGGTATCGTGAGTTTCGTGAGTCCTTTGTACTTACATGTGTACCTATGTGCTTCCAAGTATTAACTTCACTAATTTTCACTACTTTCTTCCAGTAAAGACTTGTTGTGACATTAAATTAATCTGATTTTATAATTTCGTTGTACTCGCATTGCTGTTTGTGTTACGAGAGCATATTGACTGACGCACCAATGAATACCTACCTAGGAAGTATATCATTAGATTAAATATTATTTCCGGTCCTCTTTTTATTTTATAGGAAAGGCACTCTATAAATATTCTAAGTATACCTTATGTCAAAGGATTTACAATTTCCTTTTACCCACTCACTGATTTACCTGTGCACCAGTATAAAATCGCATAAATAGAGCTGCCTAACCTAATAGTGATACATAACGTCAGTTACTTGTGAGATTTCAGTCATCTTAGATTTCAGTCAACTAAAAGCAGTTCTCGGGGCATTCTTGTCATTTGTTTGTTCTCCAATCACAAATCACAACCAAACACAAATAATATTATACCTAAATGGACCACACCTTTTCTTTATACCTTTTCAGTGGTTTAAAATACAATTTCTGATTAAGGGCTATTAAATATACTTCTTTTATTTGACCACAAATAATAAGAAATATTATCGCAACTCACAATAAGTACCCAGACAATTTTGATAGGTAACTCATATATGTATATTTGGGTTACATTTTAAAAGAGCTGTTTGGAGAAAGTACATCATATGTAGAGACTGATGTGATTAACCGTATCTTACAAAAATAAATCCAAAGAGGCAACTTTCTAAAGTGTACATGACAGCATTTGCTTCTAAAGCATTTATTATTGTGATGTAACCAAGTTAGTAAAGCATCAGAAAGCAAAGTAGTGATTTAGCCCAGATTAATTTATATTTTACGCCCAATGGGTCGAAGTAGACGCGTATAATGACTTCATGTTGAGCAATAGTGACGTAAGGTAGGGTGTGAATATACATAAGTACAAGCAAATAACATTATTTCTAAGAAAGTACTAATTGCAGACGTTAGGTAGGTAAATATACTCCTTAAAGTCCTTTATTTTCAAACAAAGATTTTCTAACAGTTTCACTTGCCTATTGCTAATAGCATCATAGTACAGTGTATGTTTCTGCATAAATGTAGTAGCCTATAAAGGTCTCTGGAGAATAGCTTGAGAAACAAGAATCTTAGTCTCAAAGAAGTTAATCTTGTTATAAAGTTAGCAATTTGATAAGTTGCACTAATCTCCTTTGGCAAAGAAGAAAGAAGCTTAGCGCTTGGCTTACTTATTCATTTCTTATTAGGAGTTTCTTGTTGAACACCCTATTTAGCTCTACCTATTTATGTAGGTAGGTATTAATAATAGGTACTGTGTATAACACAGCTTAATCTACAATCGGCAGTTGTGCAATTAATATAAAAGTCAATTCATATTAGAACAGTAATTGTAGTTCACTCTATACAAATAGGAAAAAGGTAGCTTAATAAATATACGCAAAAAAGATAAAATGATGTCACCAAGAATCGTTTTACTACGATAACTGGGCGAAATATTGAAGCAGAGACACAATAGTGGAGCATTTCTAAAACTTCTCTGTAAATACTTAATATTATCACTGACATAACCAACAATGAACAAATTTATAAAGTCCACCAGAAATTGCATTGACGATGCATATAAGTGTGTATTGAGGTGTGGGGCGTTTCTCAGGCCAAAAGGGGTAAGTGGTTGTTAGTTGGACATTTCTGCTGCTGCTGTGTTTAATTCAAATTGTTTTACAATCTTAAGCTTACAAACCAAAACCAAATTGTTGAGTTATGAAATACGGGTCGGTAATTTCCTTAAAGAACATAATATTATAAGCTTGAGCTGGAATTTCAGCTATATAAAATACATTATCAATTATGGTATGCATAAATAAATAAATGCTTAAAAAATCAATCACTATGTGTGAGTCTATTTTCCCCAACTTTCTCCTACATGCTTAAGCCCAATAATTATTTTTAGCATGACATTATCCCATTGTGTTGTAGAATCATTGAAAAAATATTTTTTCAACTTTAGCCGACGCAATTTCCGCTTTGTTTGATAATTAATTAGGATTGGGTATTGCTGTTATAGAATGACCAACTGAGACAATAATATTTTACATGTGTGTGTGTCTAAAACAGAAACGGGCTCGTCGCTTCAAAAACCAGATCTTGTGTGATCTTCATTTCGCTGACGTGGCCCTTATGGAGTGTTCGGATTTCATGAATCAACTACGCTCCTTCAAACCGCAGAGCTTGGGTTGTGCAGTTGCCAGAAGAAAGTCTTCAACAACACTCATCTTCCCACTACCACCACAAGCTTGTTCAGGTTGGCTCAACTCTTGTCGAGTATTATACTCTTATGTTATCATGTGCAATTACCACTTCCCTTTCGCTCCATTTTATAACTTTATCGCAGTATAGACTATAACATTTAGTTAGTTACAAGTATAAGGCATACTTAATGTTAGTAGAACGATTCAGATGGATGTACGTCTAGAAAGTCATAATTTAATGAAATAATAAATGAGACAAGCATAAGAATCATATGAATTGCGATTGTTTTAGACATAGCTTTATATCTGAGCTGTCTCTTTTAAGAATCGCATGCGTCTTGAGTTTCCTTTTGTTATGTGGATATGTCATTTATTCGGTCGTTCTTTCGTTCTGTGTTAATGTAAGTATGTCATTGAACACTTCACGCTACACTCAGCTAAATGAATGGTGATGGAACTACAAAAAGACCTTGGAAGGTTGTTTTATAGTTCTATATGTATTTACACTACTCGTATCTCTAACTATAACCTACCGTCATTATGTTCGTATTATTCTAGTCAAACAAACCCTAACCATTTATCGCAATGTGCTTGGAGCTGTTATTACATATTCATAACAATTATCCCATTTCAATTGTCATTGTCCTGTTATGCCATTGCAGTACACGATCCACTTATATTATTTGCCATTCAAAGGAGGTCGGACGATTTACCTGGCACATCCGACTTCTGCTGATTTTTCTGAATTTTTTATAATGTCCAGGAGCTTGATTCAAGGAGCTAGAGGTAAATCGTCCGATCTCCTTATCCGTGCAAAAGGAGAACTATTTTTTGAATAACTGCATCAAATAGTCAAAGCAGGTTAAGTATCAGTCTGATAATACGAATAAATAACGCATGTGAGGTTTTAGGTTTGTCTACTCTGATTCTCTATGAAAATCATAAGCAACAATCTTTTCATGGATGTCACATAGTAGAGTAATTTTGTTAATTAAATTGTTGTGTAATTCTATACCTCGCTGTAAAACGTAAAAACAACTCTTTGTCAATCTTTGTAAATGTCTCTGTCTCATGCATTTTGAAAGCATTCTGTAAAGAACGCTATTAGAGTATTTTGAGAAGGTAAAATATATTGTGCCAAGTTTTATAAAAAAGCTGTCTTTTTTCCTATTCAATTTGCCTCGGCCGTTTCTATCATTAAGCCCCCAGACAATAGGCAGCCAGATTCATTCTACTTTCAACAGTATACTTTGCAAGTTGTAGAGCAATCTAGCTATCAATTTATAGTATTATTATACTGCATACTTCTACTATAGGCTACAGGAAATAATATTACTATTTTACTCCTACGGATATGGAATTATACCATCAACATCATTTGCTTCTAATCAGGATTGCATTATTGTTGTCAACCTACGTCCTTTACCACATAATGGAGCTATTGTATGTATACTTATTCTTAGAAATTGTCCAAATTATGATGGTATTGTACGAACCGGTTCCATAATATTTGTTTGTTTTGATCTACTATGTATTCGAATGGCAGTGAATGGAGAATTAAAGAATTATCTGTTACTTTAATTCTCACAACATATGAAATGTGCATCAGACCTAAAGCAGCCAAGTAATGATCTAGGAATTATCCGTATTTCCCGTTTTATCTGTATTAAGTATTACATATCATTACTTTCATTACCTATATTTATCTCCAAAAAATCGGTTTACTGGTAATTTACCAAATAAGTCAAATAACATAATATAGGTAGCATACCTAGGTTCAATTTTGCATCAACTGTAATTTTTGGTTCAAAACGTAGTATGAAATGTTTTCTCCGTATATTTGGATATAGGTAAAAAAGGTACTGATTAAAATACGTTTATAAGCAATTGTATAAACGCAAATACGCATATAGTAAAGAAGCCCCCATAATGGGGGGGCTTGTTTATTTACACAATAATATACATACACTTACAACAGAAATGATTTTTTTAGTGTACCATGATGATTTACGGCTTAGGACTTATAAATTGTCGTGCATTATTTGTATAGCATTAAAAAGACGATTACATAATGCATTAACAATGAGTTGGATAATTTAACGTGTTGAATAGATAGAATAGCTTTTAGCTCTTTACTGAAATCAAAATGGGTTTGCTTGGGTGGTGTAGGATGCGTGTGTGGGAGTGTGGGAGCAGGAATGAAAGTTAAGGAGTAGAGAAATGCAGTGTATGGAAGTAGAATGGATTTAGGTAAGAAACTGGTTGATTGAGTTTTGATTGAATGTTGTTTCCTTTTCTCGAAACTCTTTTCAGATGAATTCTGTGAGGAATATCCGCATCAATTGATCCCAACTCCGGGCTACTGGATAGAATGCTCTCGGCAGAAAATTACATGCTCGGGTAACAACCCTAATAGCATCTGGGACGAACAGTCGGAATCAGGTACATACATATGCTTTTTCTTCTCCTGCTCTGTTCCAGTGTAAATATCTCTCCCGTTAGTCCAGGGTTCAAAATACGGGGAATCGTGAGATGAATCTGAAGACTAATAAAATGACAATGACCCATGTTTTGCTTTTACTTATCTTTATTTATTTAGTTACTGATTATTCAATCTTTTTACTATTATTTCAAATCTAACTATTTATTTACTATTTCCAGTTTGATATTAGATTAGCAATCCATTAGAATGCAAAACTCGTTTCTATAATTTTTAATTGCGAACAATAGTAATTCAAAATTAGGAATTACTTAATTGTTGACCTCATGCCAATGAATGCCAATGTAGGTTATTGTTACATAATACACTTGTAATAACCACCATGTACTAATATTTGTATTGTTCCGTACAATACCCCATATACAATACTTAGGTTAGGTATTCATTTTCGCATGCATTTTCTTATTATTTAACAACTGTTCCTTTTGCGTCTGTCTGAGTCTAATTTTGAATTTAAGAGACGATGTTCCGAAAATACAAACCCTGGTTATTACCTTTGAGCACAATGAAATCGAAATGGGTCTTTTACTTCTCTGAGAAGGGAAATTGACATCCATTCAGCTCATTCAGTGTATTTCTATCACATGGGATGTCAAATAATCTCATTCATATTTTTCTCTTCACTGTTCTTTTATCAACATTCAACTTTTTAAATAAAATATTACGTAAAATCATATTACAGCTAAAAATGGTACGTTAATGGAATAATATAGGTATCTAAAACGTTATTATCGGTACAAATAATGTATTGTGTAGGTTTTCTAATTTAATTAATTGACTCATGTATAGGTATATTATAACTTACAACTAAGATCAAGAACTGTTATTTTATACTTTGTTTGTTTGTTTATTGCTTGAAGAGTTTGGCATGTTTGTTGAAAGATTTTGAATAGCAAACCTTGAACAAAAATAATATAATGAAAGCTGAAAGTGTATATATTTGTATATATATATATTATACTATGTATACCTACAGCTATTCAAGGTAACGAACGATCATGTCAAATTAAACTAACCCTCATAAGGTATCTACACGTTTGATGTTGTAGCCTACCTATATACAGATTTATCTACATATATTAGTACACCACAAATGCAACAAATATAGAGTGAAATTATGTAGACCTCTATATATTATTATTAGCAAAGAAGTTTGCTGTAGAATATGTGTGTGGTGTATGGTAAGCATTATGTAGTACTTCAAACATGTCTTTGCAATTTATTAGAGAATTTAAATGCTAATATTATCGTTAATGATTGTAGTAGTGTAGTCTACTACTTCTACAGAAGAAACACGGGATTACATAGGCTGTATATATGTAGGCATCTGTTCAAGGGAGGTGAATGGAGGAAATAATGTGGATTCATGAGTGAAATGGAAGTAGATGGGTTATTTTGTGTGGTCTGTTCTGGTATCTACAAAAGAGTACGCATGAGCTTCAAAGATTCATCTACTACGTGTTATATATATACAAATAGGTATTTTGTTCAGTAGGATGATAATGAAGTAGACACATGGCACAGAGTGTACATTGTAGACTCATTTGTGGCAGGGCATTAGGAAGACAGAGAATGTACCTATGTTTGTGTGTACATAACAATTCTTGTTTGACCTACTGAATGCTGTAGATTTCCAAGAGAAAGAAGAAGATTCAAAAGACGAGGAGGACGAGGCAGAAGTAGACGATGAGAATGAGAACGGAGAAGCAGAAGGCGAAACTGACGGAGGAAAAGAGAGGAAGCGAAAGAATCATCAAAACATTCAGGTCAGCTTGAATAATTTTTTCTTCTCTTTAAACTTCTTCCTTTCTCAAAATCTACAAGTTTGTCTTCATGCTCCCTATTTTTATTTCTTTTCTTTGACTTGCTTCCCAATGCAATTTGTTTGTTTTGTGTTTGTCCTAACTCCAGTGTGCCAATTCTAAATCTCCAGTTCACTTTGAAATCCAGTCAGTTCAAAGACAGATCAGCCCGTGTATAGGGCAAACAAATGACCGACAGCGGATTATTCGTCATGCCTTTTTACAATGCAGAGCTGTATGTATGTAGAAGAATACTAAAATCCCAATATATTCTATGTATACCACCAAAGATTTAGCAAGTAGGTAGCATTTCTTTAGCATTCTATTGCTTTGCATTACACGCGCTTCCTAGTAATCTCTTTAATCTTCTTTTCTCCTGACAAACAATTCTAAGTTAGAAAAGCGTATCCAATTGCCTGCTTCTTTTATGTTATGGGGCTAAATTCGGGAAAAGTTTACAAAGATTTTGGTTGATAATTTTATGAATACATAATGAGCACTGTCTGCTCAGGAGAAAGAGAACTTTCCTCGTACTTATCATTACTAAGGTACATAGTATTTAATAATAATGTTGTAGTTGCAGTTCTGTGCTCCAATAAAAACACATTCGGAAATGTATTTGACTAACAATAGTAAGTATGCCTTTGAGCACCACAAAATGCACAACATTTGGACCGCAGTAGTACATAGTGGTGTGCATAGTTGTTGTGTATGTACAAATACAATTGGGAAAGGTATACTTGGGAAAATATTCATAAAAGAAAAGTAGGTAAATGCGCAATAGTATTGTGCATGGTGGGATTACCTTTAGCGAATTTGTATTGGAAGTGGATCAAAGTTTAATGCTGGAGTAAAAGATATCTATTTGTTGTGTAGCGACAGTCGCGACAGTGAGCATATTGAGCAATTGTTTTGAAAGATGAAAGTAGAAATTGCATATAGCTAGGCGAGGAGACCTTGGGTTGGAAGTTGGGACATGTACAGACACTCATGTCATTGTCTATTTCTAAACAGTCAGCAAAGAACCGCTGCACTGCTGAACAAAGGCTGAGTGAGTGAGCCGAAATCTGTTCTATTATGCTGGGCTGCGTGCATTCAATTCCTCTGTCTCGCTGAATGTATGCGAACGTCCATTGACTACAGATTTCCTTCTGCCTGCATATTCAATGACAATTGGATACAAAACCAAGTACAGCAACAAACTCTCAAACGAACCTCTGCAATTTGTATGAATATTCTCCACTTTTTTGTGTGATGGCCAGACGAGTTTCTACATCAGAAGGGATTTCCTTTCCTTTATTGACGAATCCCAACATAAATACTTGTAGTTCCATCTTCAATGTTATGCAATTTATATTTCACGAGCATCCAGGAGAGAATACCGAGACAGACCCAGTACCTATGTGTTTGTATAAGAAGAAATAGGTACAGTGTTTCTGACTGTATGTATTTATAACCTTATTGAGTGATGGTATAGACTATAGGCCATGATGATATGATGATAAGGGCTTCTAGTACGAATCCTTTACATAATATAATTGAAGCGAATACAAAAGAAGTTTATCTAAGAGTTTTAATTTCCCATATGAAGTACCTATATAAGGGGGAAGCAATTGTGATAATTTACTGCGCCTTACAGGCTACAATTATGTACCTATGTCATGGTGTTAGGCTGAGGAAAAGTACACAATTATGCGCGCAGGAATAAGTAATAATGGTTACAGCAAAATATTGAGTATACCTATTTGAATTTAAAATTTAGTATATAATATACTAAAATTAAATGTAGTATTTAGGTAATTATTTTAATATTACTAGGTAGGTACTTTCATTGATTCCCATTCAAAAATATTTTCTCTATTTAAGAAGGATCATTCTAGTGTTGCATACTTACTAGGTATACCTATTAGCAATAGCGTAGGTAATACAAAAGGTAAGTTTGTGAGTCAATAAAAGGAAACGAACGAGTTTCTTTACCAATTAAATAATTGAACCTCCAAGAAAGTCGTAAACTACAAGTACCTACTATTATTTGAAGTAGGTAGTAATAGTATACCTAGTAAGTTTTACAGTAATCTTGTGAGACTTTTTATTACTTTGGAATCCCTGTATAAGTAAAAGACGAATCTAAATGTTACACTTAGCAGATTTATCTATTTTATTGTTGTCTGAGTTCAAGTAAACAGATGGGTCCTATGAGATTTGTCCAGACACAATCAATTTTTAAGTATTCGCTTACCCTTTTGTATTGCAATTGCATGCGCAAATAAGTAAATATGTGTAGCCAAGTTCCTAACTCTATTGATCTGATTTGTTATTTCCATTTGTTTCAAATGTTACCAACCTGAAAACTTACTTCGAAGATGAACTCATGAAATATTGAAGTGGATTTAGTATATCAGGAGTTGCATTACCTTTATTATATATTAGCTAGTAACAATAATGTTTCACTCATGCTTTTACGGGTTTCAATTCTTTCTTAGTAGTACTCACAAGCTATATAAGTTTTATTGTTTCTTGTTCTCCTGTGTAATCATTTCCTTGTTCGGGTCAAAAGTTTCGAAAATGTATAGTTAGGTGCTAGAGATGAAAACGGTTAACCAGAACCGGAGACCAAGCCGAACTGGTTTGGTCTTACAGATAAAGCAATAAGTATCTAAAAACGGTTGCGGGTAGGTTTTTAGCTTATTCGGGTAACGGGTCGTTTCAGATTTCATTCGGTTCTTTAATCGCCTTGCATGTGACTGCTCTATCTAATGGGCAAGAGAGTTTTGTACAACATTTTCAGGTTTAAAATCTACAAAGTATTAAATCATGAGAAACTTTTTTGAAATAAACAACAAATTCGTGATGATTGTTTTCTTACTTCTTGGGTAAAATTTTCGTTTACGTTCCAGTTTGGGTTCGAGATAAGACTTTCGATTTCTACAATATTTTATGGTAGGGTTCTGTTCTTATTTCTGGTTCATTTTAAAAATAATAATTTGACACCTCTATTATCAGCGCTGACCCTGATTTAAAAGTTGTGTATGTATAAGCAGTATAATATTATTATAGTTAGATATTGAATGAAAAATGGTGTAAACGTATTTATTGTGAAGCTCGCTAGTAATGTACCTGTAGCAGATAATTTATTTATTACATAACGTGCACAGCTCAGCAAAAACCCCTTGAGACAATTTTTCTATTTGATGCTGCAGTTTCGTTGACTCTACTCTGCATGAAATTGGAAAAAGAGAATTAATGCTGGGTGAAGAAAATGTGAATTTTCCGTACATGTACCGTACAATATTCAGGTATGCAAATGAAAAGCAGGGTAATTCTATTATCTGTACATTTGTGAACAGGCTTTTTTGAAAAAAAGTGAAAGTATTTACTGAGACAGTTAGTATGCAAATGAAATGTTGGAAACAGGTCAAAAACGAAATGATGCGCATTGGGAAGTTTATTAAGTGGTAAGTGCGTTAAGGATATAAACGTATCCTGTGTGAGGACGAGTAGATTCCTCGGAGGGTTGTAAAACATAAAAGGGCAAATGGATAGAGGAAAGATTCTTGTCATGTTTTCTCTTTGCTCATTAAAGTCAAAGTTTTCTTTCACATTCACCTCTGGCTGATTCATTTGTTATTTGAGACACTCAACAGGCTCTCGCGTGGCTGGAATAAAAACTAGGCCTTGGCTCTAAAATATACGTGCAAGTCCTGAGTACATCAAACAGACTCGGCTTAACTGCTGTAGTGAATTTTGGTGCTTGTAGACGTTTCACAGTGAACATAAAAGGCGAGGGACCTGGGATGAGTTCATTTCCAGTAGTTATAGTATGTCTGGCTGTATGTACATACTTTCTAGTTAAACAACCTGACTTGGCTTACACTCACAATCAGTTCATTCATAGAAAAGAATAAATGTGAAAGATACAGCAGCTGTTGCAATACAATAAACTCTAATACAAACACAAATACTAACAGTCGAGAAAAAAACATTCGCTTAAGACTTGTTATTGTGTCTCACTTTGAAATGCTGTTCAGTGTATGTTGCACTAATGCTTAACACTACTTTTATGGCACTCTGCGCTGATGTGTACTATGTCTATACGATACGTGCAATAAAAGCAACTCTATGTTGCGATTGTCGTGTTGTCATTTCTATATTGCTTGTATAAGTTGAATTAAATTGAATGAACGTCTGCGCTTATGTAAACACACATATTCAAGCATAGAGTATCTACTGCACAATGCAATGTTAACTTTGTTTTGTTTTGTGTAGTTCTAATGTAAACATTGTTCTATAATAATAATGATAATAATAATAAAACTTGAGTGCAATGTGGTGTAGTGTTGGGTTAGGTGAAATTGTCGTAGCTGTCACCACTATTTCACACTCTTTCCTACCATTAAACTAATACTTTGTATATATTAGAATACTACATCGCTGTGTGGCTAGACGTACTGGTTTTATAAACATCGTCCTACAGTTTACAAGGCTCGTTAATTAAATACCAATACACTGAATACGCATATCATACCTACATACCACATAGCACTTCACATTCGTATTAGACAATAGACATGCATGGCATTGAGAATCGTAACTTCACAATATTGCGAAATTGTTAATTAATTCAAATTATATGTGAAGTGACGAATAATGAAAATAATCGAGAAATATAAACCAGTTACACACAATTGGTATATAATGTATGTGTGTCTTTTCATGTTGTAACTCCAAGAATAGTAAAGTACCTACTTGTTTTGCACCGTTGTTTGATGAAAAGGAAAGTTTTGTAATGAAAGCGTGCTTTCACATTAAACTTTGAAGAATAAATGCGACTCATATTAATAACTACGTAGTTTTATGACGCTTGTATTCCTTAGCATTTTGTTTGCTACTAATGCTCTGTCAGCTTGACAAGTTCTGGTTATTATTTTAGTCCTTTCGTATAAGTAGATACAAGTTGTATAATGTAATAAATTTACAGTAAGCAAATAAATTTTGTTGACCATGTGAACTGTGTATTTTAGGAATACATTCATGTGGATTTTAGCTCATAATGCATGCAATTGTCTCACTTTGTAAATGAACCAATATGCAACATGCAACCACTCAGAACATGTCCCTATCGTTAGTAGAATAACAGGTCGGTCTTTTGTTTGAAACCCTTGTGTGCGTTAATGTTACAGATTTAATTGTATGTATACTCAACATTGATTTGTATTGCTCTAGCATTTCTGCCCAGCTTTGATTGAATTAACTTTGTATATTATACTTTATTTACATCTACACCTAAACATGGGCACGTTTTAGGAGCAAGAATTGTAGTCTGGGGATATTACAGTAACAAAGTGAAAGATATTTAGGTAGCTTGGTAGCTACAGTACACACTGCAACATTGCTTATTTGTACAAAATAATATACATACCTAATTTTTGTGTTTTTACAATTTACTGAAAATCATTCACATTATTATTCTTGCTTTCTTCATTCATTAAATGGACCCCCTCCCCCCTCTGTCACCATTAATGTGAAGCACTTTTTCATACCCTCCCCCCAAAACTAAACACGTATTATGTGAGTGGTCCCTAAAAATTCTTCATGCTTTAAAGCTGTATGTATTTTTAGAGATCACATATCTACACTGCTGTCGTGTTCCGATTTAGTTGACCTACTAAAGCAACAACAGCATTTAATGAGACAATGAGAAGGTTGTAAACGAATTCACGTTTTTTTGTATCCTTTTACCATCATTGATATAGTAGAAGTATTGATGAGCATAAGGGAGTACAAATAATATGTGCACGGAGTATACTAACAGAAAGCAAGTAGAATCGGATCTGTTACATACATATTTTTGCATCACATCGTACAATGCTTGTAATTTTTATACTGTGCAGTGTCTGAAAGAATTGGTGAATATTTTCTTGTTAATACTTATCTAGATGTTTCTAGTGTTTGTGTGTGCAAACAAAGCTGATATTCTTACATTGAGATATTTCTACAAAAAATAAATTGCATGCATTGTTGGTGTTATCTGATGCTCTCATGATAATATAATATTATGGTCTATATGCATACAATTTATTTAGTTGTATGAGCATACTGATATTTTCATGTTATCTCATTAGCAGGGACACTGCATAAAAATGTATACTTCTCGTAAAGATGTGCAAGTTGTAATAATATTTTAACGCTGTAGTCTGTGGCATGCCTACACTACTATATGTATATATATCTTGCAGATCCAGTCGGGAAGGTTTTCTTTTCAGAATGTTATGTTAGTTAGACTTTTGGTGTTTTTGTTGTTGTAGATAAGTATGAGTGAAAGCTGAGACCTCAGCGTTATTATTATGTTTCGTCTTTTATCAGTCTGAGGAAAGTCAATTGAATTGAGGAGCTGATGCTCCTACTGCTCCACCAGGAGACTTTATATATTGAGTCCTGGCAACTTTAACCAATGCAGTGCAATGCAGTGGCTTACTTTTTCCAACAAAGATAAGACTTATTGTTACGTGTTAGTTCTATTTATTCGTATATGTAGGAGTTGTGTGAGGAATATAGGAGAGAAGAATGGAATGGCTTAAGAATGTCCCTACGTAGAATATTGCAGCTCCGACTCGAGTGAGCAGAGAGATGATTAAAGGTTGCATTTGTCTAGTTAGACCATCTATAAGCAAAAAACCTTCTCTGTGCTTCTAGTGATATATCCGTAGGCACTAGCTCTATTGAAACTCTACAGGAGAACATGATGATATGATGATGACGCATTTTGAAACGGTTGACTCCTTGCTCCCAGAGGACGAATTCATTTGAAGCAACTCTTTATAAAATCCACGTAAAATATAACACTGGGTATTTCACTCCAATACTTATAGAGTAGGCAAAGTACCTACCAAATAGCACCATTATGTAGCAGGTACACTTTTTCACTTTTGGCTTGCCCTTTTTTCATATGGCTACATGTTACTTGCATATTATACATACGACTAGACTTTTCTCAAAGCCCCCAGTTCGACTAACGGAGCTATTGCACCATTACGACGTGACGTGATATGTTCAGAGAAAGATGTGATGAAGGGAACACTGAATTATTATTACACATACATGTTATATGTAGCTCTCTACTGACAAGAATAATATTTTACTTAGCATATACCTTATATTTAGAGCGTCTGCCTTACTTTTAGGAGTTTCTTCTCTGCAATGCTTGCTCGCAATTAGTGATGTGAGATGTGAATAGGGAAGCAAAGAAAAGAGGAATAAAAATTAATCTTAGCCAATAGAAACGACTACTCTTTCTCTCTTTCTTTCAGCCTTTGTCAAAGTACACATTTCTAACGTAATTACAATAACGAAAGCATAATAATTCAATGATACTCTACTCATATGCATTCCAGTGACGTTGGTGGTGGTAGCTAACCTGAGTTCAATGCATAGAGTATGAATAGTGCATATAAATAAATCATACACGAAGCTCGTTGTGGGCAGGAGGAAACAATGTTAATAATAATTTCATGGCTATAATCCCGTCAATATCATGGTCTAGACTGGATATAATGTAACTAATTATTAATAAATACGATACTGTGTCAGTGTCATCCTAAATTGTATTTCAAATTGTGTTTACTGTAGGCTTAAGTGTACACTTAATTTTAAGCCTTTATGTTTCAATTCAAATGTATTGTGAGTGCAATCAACTGAATACTCTTGCAATGCACATTGGAAAAGTTTTTATTGGAGATTAGTGACTAAGCATTTTTTTGAACTGTTAGAAAACGCAAATCATATAATTGTAGTTTATAAAGATCGAAATCAAAGAATTCGAGAATGAGTTAATGTTTTGTGACTACCTATACAAAGTACAAATGTTTTCGTATTATGTATGTGTACCCCCACTCAGGGCAGTATCCAGAATTGGGTTTTGTGGGTGGACAACAACGTCAAAATTTGATTATAAATGACGTAGCGCGAAAACAATCAGTCTAAAAAGCGGTGCTTCGATTTCTGTAAAGGCGCCCGCGGGGGTTGGGGCGCCCGGGGTTGAAGGAAATGTCCGAGGGCGCCTCATGTGTAGCCAAATTTTGTGGGGTTGGGGGCGCCTTTCCCCAAAAGGTGTTTTTCGACTTCTAAATGTTCATAAACGTAAAATGGATTAGTAAATACTCAATTTTGACAAATTAATCATGCCAAATCAATGACTATAATGGCCAGAGGTAGGATACATATCCTACCTCTGGCCATTATAAACTAAAAACCCCAAAAATATTATGCAATAAGTAAATGCATGCTACAAAATATACTCTTAAATACACAGAAAAAATATGCGCGAAAAAATTTATGTGTATTGGTGCTCTAGGTCCTGGAACACAAAACCTGCAAGTATAATGCTGGTAGAATCAAAATTAAAAATGCATAGACGATCCCTGATACCTGAAACTATCACTAATACTCGTAACACTAAACTGAATGAATGTTATGTTGTGGATAAAACAAAATGATCTAAAGGTTAACAGCATCATACGTAAGAGAATGGGACCAGCTACCAATTAAAATGCCATATCCATTTCATTTTGAGAATCCCGAAGATCTCTATCCCTAGATCCCTACACGTTCTAGTTGCTAGACTTTTGGTTAGGTACCTTACAAGTTACAGCTATCGTACTAATGGTTGAGTGTACTGCAACCATTATTGCGTCGTTTTGCATATTTGTAGTGCTTTTGCGTTTTGCGGGGAGAATTGTGGCCACAGAGAGTTGTATGTGGGACATGTTATTTTGCATCTATTGTAGAAAGGTATTAGTGGTGTGGTGTATGTAGGGGATATATAACAATTATTTATCACTATTATAGGTGTCGGAAGAGGAAGATCGCTTTCCTCACATCTGTGAACCTTCTCGAACGTCAATAGAAGAACAATGGGAAAAGAATGGGGGCTTCGAGCTGACGTCAGTGGAACAAGAAACGTACGAGAAATATTTTTTCGGGTCGGAGCATTGGAATTATTTCACGAATGATGAGGATCTGGGACCTGTTATTCTGTCTTTGAAGCAGGAAACTCTCAACGGGCGGGATCAATTCAGGTAAGCAGAGGCCACTACGAGTTGAGCATAATATTATTGTAAACTGGGGGTGCACACAACACCAAAATCCTCTCACAGATGAATATCTTACCTTTACATTATGCAATTCTGAATACATATTACACCCATAGCATAGACACAGAGTATGTTTAAACAATTCTGTAAAAAACTATTTTTTGATCTGATTGTGTATGTGGACTCGGAGTGACAGTTGTAGGTGACAAGTCATTACAAAAAAGATAACGTAGCAGCAGCTCCCGCATGGTTATATTTGTATGGACGTAGAGATGTTTTTACCCGATCGTTTTGGAAAGTTTTTTTTTACGGAAAGATGTTTTGGGAATAAGTTGTTTTGGTATGACAGTTGTTAAAAACAGAAGGACGGATGTGAAATCAGATTATTTTTCGATGTTTGTTGTATTTCGTTTTGTGTTGTTGGAGAAAGTTGGTATTAGTACATAGTAGAAGTAAACATTGTAGATGCTTCTTATTGTGTTTGTGTCTGAGTATCTTCTTTTCAACACAATAGAGTGCTAGTTTCATTTCATTTCGAAGTGAGATGTGAAGAAAAGTTTATTCCGGGTAACAAGACAGAAGTTGACTTTATCACCGAGTCCTATCACATACTCTATTCTTTCTCTCGCCTCCTTCGCTCTGTTTTATAAGTGCAGGGAAAGGAACATTAGTGCAAAAGAAAGGTTGTGATGTGTGAGTGAATTTAGGAAAGTGATATGAATGAACCAAGGAGTAAGAACACTGTAGACAATATGTTGCTCCACTACTCCTAAAACATTTCTATAAACGCTAGTCTTCACTCTTAACGGTATATAGGTGTAGATAGGTACTAGTATTTCGTATAAACATTTAACTCTTAACACTACCGTGCGTGTGGCTCGTCCTGGCTATAACTAAAATATATGTAATGTATTGTTTGCTCTATATTACAAATATATACTCATGTATGTATGTATGTAGCTTTTTCTTTTGAGTTGGTGAACCATAAGAGCGTATAGTGAGACAAATACTATCAGATTCAGAACAGACGAGCACATGTAGGAATGTACTTATTATATTGTATATTGGTTTGGTTAATGTTTGGGTGACATATTTGTGGTTCGTGTGACTTTATCTTTGTGTAACCAGGAGCTGTACTTACTACTTCTTTAGGTATCTTTACTATGCCTTACCTACATGCATTTTTGTATACCTACTACCGTCTACATAGACTGTACATTATGTTATGTCTTGCCTTTACCAGCATTGATGAATATAACTCCCAATATATATGGTTGTATGAATATACTGGAGAATGTAGGGCCTTTCACTGGTGGTTGTCGTAAGGTGGTAATGTGGGCTAGAATGACGTGTATGTATGTATAGGTAAGATAACTTTTGTATGGATGCTGTACCTACGGACGTTTTGTGTTTCTTTTGCAAAATTGGGAAACGTTGAATGGTATAGTGCACTAAATGTTGGATAGGAAGTTAGTGGAGCTGCATTTGTAGTAGACAGAAGTACAAGTATATAATGATGGTATAAAAACTGGGAATTTACTGTGTTCTGTAATGGATTTACTTATGTGAGCTTTATTGAAGTTCGGAATGTTCTTCTGAGAAAGACGAAGACTTACTTTACGACTACCTATGTGCAGATAAGTGCTCTGCTTTGCTGTATATATTATGTGTGTGTGAATGTCTTCATAGAAACTATTTATCCCGTTCTAACTCTAACACAAACTCCAAATCACTCTTTCATTATATCAAAAGCATTCTGCAGTGTATACTAAATGCATTTGAGCTGCTCCAATAAATGGGAAGAGTTATATACTGCTGCTGCATTGCATGAGTTTTTAATAAACTACGAGTTCTCAATATGCTCTTACCAGCTCTTGCATTCAATTTAAGAAAGTCTCAATTCAATGCATTTTAGTTTAGCTCTATATATTTTCAATATTAACTTGTTCCATTCTGTGCAAGAATTAAAGCACTATGCACTGCATAGTGCATGCAGTGCATGCAGTGCATAGTATGCACAGTCGACGAATTCGTCCACACTGCAGAGTAAAGTAACTAATTCCAAAATTCTTGTGATATACAGATATCAAACTTATTTTTGATTGAAACACTGACCTTTCTTCAAGGTTTGCAACATGGACACAGCAATAAACATTCTTTCGAAACGAATACAAATACTAAGTATAAATATTGCATTTAAAAAAATATTTTTCAATCATTCGAAAACAGATTAGCAACTGACCACAGCAATCTCTCTTTTCCTTTCTATCTGATGGAAGGTTGAAACTTGAAACAAATGACTCAGAATCAATTAGAGAGTTACATGTACACAGTATTTGGGGCCCGTTCGGAGAACGGGTAATTTTTCTAGTTTTATAATAATTTAGTAAACTTTCTCTAATAATGTTCATTATATAATAAATAAATAATTTTAATATTCAGCCCTGCAGCAGCACTAGCACTACCCAGTCATACAGAAAATGTAAAAATTTGGTAGCGACGCTACCGGGCAGGGCAAGAGAGGAGACAGTAGCAACGCTAC
>JAQFYB010000485.1:0-52689 GCA_034694085.1 Pogonognathellus longicornis
ACAACACTTATATTCATTGACATTTGCAGCTGTAATAAGCACTTGTAAAGGGTCAGACATAAAATGAACACCCGGTATTATGTCATTATGTATGTTTATTACATACTCCTCTATTATTGCGTATGTAACGTTCATTTTATCTGTCCCTTGATTGAATTAAAATAATAGTCCAGACCTGCCTGACTACAAATATGAAATATTATTTGTCATAGTCTCAGAGTCTCAGACCACAAATAATCCTTCATACTTATACTATGTTTTTTATTTCCCTTCACGAACAGATCACGGATGGACGAAGACGAAACTAATGATTTTAAATAAGTCACAACACTTCATATTTGTACTTCAACAGTTCAACATACAAGAAGTTGTTGAGTTTTAATTTCTGTTTCGTATCTTTCTATTTTTATTGTATTTTGAACTTTGAATTTAAACTTTGAATAGACCAGCAGAATTGCGTTAACCTAGCTATGATGTATGATGGCTGTGATTTTAAGTTTTGTCTGTACAGAAGTATGTAGGTAGATATAAAATGTAAATTTTAGTTCTATATCTAATTCATTCTTGCATTATTATGGCAAAATTCATTTTTTATTTTTTATTAAGACTTTGATTTACAAGAACAATGATAATTAGCAATATAATATACCTAAATATAAATAGTAGTTTTGGTGTTAACGAAAAGTTGTGTATCGAAACTGCATACTGGTATACAGGTATGCTAAAAAATGTTTCATCGCTTGTCATAAATATAGTCATAAATATAGTCAGATATCATAAATAGTAGTTCTAGTATGTAACACTGCCAAATCTTAATATCTTCAGATTTTCGGCTTTCTATAGCTAATTGTAAGTTTAGAAATAAATACAGGTACAATGTGAAAGTACCATGTATTATCTGCTCGAGGTTTTATCAGCCTCACTCTGTATTCGTATAGGAGAAGGTTTTGGGGAAAGCATCAATGCAAAGAAAAAGTACACTATACTTTTAAAAATTGATTTTTGCTGGGAGATTTCATCAAAAATTAACTTCGGTCTTGAGACAGGTAGCTATATAGCGATTGCTCTTCTTTCAAATATCTTAGGACGGGTAGCTATTGAACTTTTTGAAGGATAGTTCCAGTGTGGTGAATGGAGATGTATCGGAGAAACATTTTTAATTACTGGAGTCATAACTAATTTTGTTCCTTTTTCAAAGAGAAATGAACAGACCGAAATTCCTATTCCACTCAGGAAAACATACATAATGTTGTAGAATTCTTTTGACTTCAAAGCTTCAGCTTTTGCGTCATCTCCAGTTGAATGGTTCTCACCAGCTTTCTCTTTTCGCTCTAATCGTTTCGACCGTCTGGATTCCAGAGTTTTCAAACGAAACATATCGTTGTCCCAGAAAGTATAAATTCCTCCTTCAATTAATTGACCAACGAACCGATCCACCGGACCTATATTTTTGGTATTTAAAAATTTGTATTTATTGTATTATTCTAGAGAAATCCATACGAAAAGTAAAAATCCGAAAAACAATTCTGGTTTATCGGGTTTACCTTTAATATGAGGAAATTCCTTGGAAATTGCAACACTTGTGCAAGTGGTAAATAAATAATCCTTAGATACTTGGTACTCCGTTTCGCCATTTGCATTTATCAAGTAATTGGAAGCACCGTTTAAGAGTGAGCCTATTGTAGCCGCACAAGCAGAATGTCCATTTCGAACATTCATGAAACACTAAAAACAAAAATTTCTGACATTGAATAACTAAATAAATTCTAAAATACTTTTTTTTTCTAAATTTTCATACCTCCTTATTGTTTTCAACCTCCTCCAATTTGTTAGCAACAGAACTGGCTATAGAAATATTTTTCATTTCTTCCAAAATCTCTTCCTCAGAAAATCCTTTGTAGCCGAAAGTAAGAATTTTGTACGAAGAGGTGACAAGATGAGCGAAATTGTCAGGAGGATATTCCAAGTTTGGGGTTAAGAGAATCGAAATTAAAAAGGATTTCCATACGGAAATTATCACTACTTTAGATAAAAACCATGAAAATAATAAAATTCTGATTTTGTGATTGCAATAAAATTCTCTGTAAAATTTCTTAGTGACAAAAACAGGCTGTTCTAAAACAGGACGAAAAATAATAGCCAGATATTCGAAAAGGAGTTTCTGACTAACCAGACACAAACACAAAAATAAAAGCATTGCTAATGCCCAGTACGACAACCATACTGGAGCCTGAAATGCTTCCAAAAAGAAAAAGTAATGCAATGCAATTTGTTTAGGCTTTTCTGTAACAAACATGAAATTGTCATGATCGTAAACCCGTGAGAAATCAACATATCTGCTTCGATTACGAGTGATGGTAACTTGCAAAATATGAGCAGTTCCTTCAACTAAAGGCCTGAGTGTCCCCTTCCAATTTCCATTGGAGTCAACTCCAGTTCCATGCTTTTTGTATTGGGTAGTTATGAACTTTGTTGTTGCATTCAATCTGTCAGTTAATTCAACAATATCTGCTAATTTGTAGTAAGGAGAATTCCTAGACATTCTGTAATGTCTGATTGATTTTTCCATACTCTTTAGTTTAGAAGCAACTCTCACAGGTATAATCAGCGCTTCACCATAAAAATTTTCCCAGTGTCTGTGATTTAAAGTCTTCCAAGTTTCATTCTCTTTGTTTAAAGGAATTTCGTATGCTAGGTTTCCCATTATGCTCACAATATAAATTTGAAAATTATTAGAAGCAATTGCGGAATTGCTTTGGTTTTGGCAAACAAAATCACTTTCGGAATAGTTATCATGTTCTTGTGCAAGTACAATAAAAAATTTATAAATCATGATTCTCCAAGCAAGGGATTTTTCCTCTAGCAATTGTTTGTTGAACGATGCGTCTGGATATAAAATTATATGGAAGCTTAAGCGAAAGCTTCCAGGAAGTGATGAGATCCATGATTTCCCAATTGTTTCTTCGTCGTATTTTAGTATTCGGTAAATTACAATACTGCAGTATTTACGGTACTTGAGATAACTCTTAGGGAATCTCACATTATTTTTACGTATTATGATAATTGGTTGCACTGGAAAGTAGTTAGCTACGTTTATGTTGTCTATGGGGCAATAAATTCTGTCACAACGGAAAATTGTGGAGCAATCTTCTGCATTGCCCTTCAGAATTTTTTTCACTTGATACACAACATTATCAAGGACACTGTGGGTGATATTAGAAGATTTGTTACATGGAAAAATTAAACAAATCAAAAGCACTATTAACACTAAGGTAGTTATGCTTATCATTGTACAATTTTTTTAATTTTTTTTAAATCCTCTTGTCTTCCCTCATTGAGCTTAATGAGCAAGTCTTTATTATTAATTGACGAATTTGTTCAGAACCGAGGTAGTTACAATACAAACACAGGCATTATCCCAAAACCAAATACTAATCCCTTTCAACGTATCTAACCTAACCTAAAATGCAATTGTCTCATGTTTTTTCCAATGATTTTTATTCAGACAGAATCCCGTTATTATGGAAAATATATTCATAAAACTTTAACATGGAGGACGAAACAGAGGGAGGTTGAATTGTATCTAAACGGGGTTCACTGCACTATTTGACAACGCTACAAGGAGTTGTGCCTTGTCCGTGCAATCCTCGCTCCTTACCGTGTAGATACAATTATTAGTATTAGGTATTTATCAGGGTATTTATTAGTAGTGAATAGAGTAGCTATTTAATTTCTATTTTGCATCCACAATATTGTATTGTATTATTTATTGTCTAAGCCCTTTCAAGAAGGCCATTAAATTGGCAATATGTAACGTACATACCTACAGAATTAATAAACGCTTTACATTCGAGCAAAATACATGTCTCATTCATTTGTATACAGAATATCTGGATTCATGAATGATGAATCAATTTTTACTATATTGTTCAGATTTTTGTCATGAAATATATTTTTAACTTGTCCAGAGTTTAGTTAATATAGTGGCTTTTGTTACAGAAAAACTTTGCTTTTGTTACAATTTAAAGCAAAATTACGCCTTGGAAGTAGCATAACTTTGTAACGTGTTGCGGTTTTACTTACAACAGGATAAACAGAATTTTTATCCACAACGTTATTAAGAAACGATGCCATTTTTAATCTTGTGATTGTTTTTTCTGTAAGCATATAATATTTTGTAAACAGCTATTGTTTGGTCAAATGAGACTTCTTAAGCATTGTATGGTAAAACCTGAAAACAAAAATAACAACCTAAGTCTATTATGTACTATGCTATTTCTAAACCTAAAAATGTTCGGTTTTTGAATTCTGTTCATAAAACATGTATAAAACTGGATGTTATCCAGTTTGTTTTTCTGTCCTTGATTGTGCGATGATAATATCAACGTGTGTATAATTCTGAATAAATATTCTACGAATAAAGCTATATACTAACAAGAACAACCAATAAGTTAAGTATTGACCTTATGTTAATATGGACATAGTCTTTTGCTGTATGCAACTGTAAATGTAAGGTACACATGGCTGGTTTCATTCCATAATATGGAAAATATAAATATACTCATTTCCTATATAGGTTCTAGAATTAGATTCATGAAACCATAAATATGAATCAATATAGTAAGTGAGGTTATTGATTAGTTGCCGTCTGCATGCAATCATATCATATCTATAATGAAGAACACGTTATGCAAGTACCCGAGACCTTAACCCAAACGATAAGGTTTATAACATGGGGTCAATTAAAACTCTAAAGCCTCTAAAGTTTGGAGAGGGGGAGGGGTCGGATTAAAACAGTTTGTTTGTGGATTTTGTTTTTCACAATTTTCTCTGGAAATTAAATTGCATGTTAAAAGATACAACAGTAGTTTGATGGTGTTTTATACACCTAGATATTTTTGTCTCAGACGCGATCAAAATATATATTAAGCATCTATGTACAAGTGTTAAGTTTAGTATTTTGATTGAATGCTTAAATGTAGGTAATGCCTTATAAATGAGACACAAATCTAAAGTTGTAGTTTTGCATGTTTTTAAGCTAAGATCTAATTATTTCAATGTTTTATTTTACAAGCTTTTAGTACAGAAATTCTGCACAAATGGACGTGAATAGAGTTGAAGTTCCGGACTTTTCTGAAGTATGTATATTTATTCTTGCTCAACATTTCTGGATTGTGTGATGCGCACATTATTATGTTCAACCTTTCTTGAAGAGCTGTAATAATAGTAAATTGTGCTTTGAATGATTTTCTGTTGAATGTTCTGCATAATTGGCTATAGGTTTGTTTGGTTGCTCAAGATCTGTCTGAATTCAGTGCAAAGAAACTTGGACCGTATATTCGTCGGATTGATCTGTCTTTCAATGCCTTGGTGAAAGTGAAAGGAATTGAAACGTGCTGTGAAAGATTAGAAGAACTCATCTTGGATAATAATCAATTATGCGTTTTCGAGCTTCGAGGAAACTTTACTCAACTACACACACTATCACTTAATAAAAACCGGGTAAGTTTTCTGTTCAGCACAAAAGAATATTTTGTAATCCGTGTGTGCGTCAGCAGAAAAATGAATGACATCCACCCACAAAAATTATTTTTACTAACTTTTTAGATCTGGGACATTGATGGACTAATCAAAAACATAAAAGCCCGTGCCAAGAATCTTCGATATCTGAGCCTTCTGGGAAACCCGGCATATCCTGATCAACTCTCTGATGATTTTGTAAGTGATACAGATTATCAGCTCCACAGATATCATGTTCTTCATCACTTGAATGGTCTCCAATTCTTGGATCATCGTCCTGTCACAGCTAATGAGCTCGCAGAGTCACAAAAGAAATTTTATGCTGACATTCGCATATTTCCATTATACACTCCTCTTCCAATCAGTGGCAACCCTTTGAAAAACTCCTCCACTGTAACAAAAGGACAAAGTGATAGTACAAGTCAGAAAGGCAAAAGCCGGCAAGGAAAAACACGTACTAAATACATAGGAAAAAATTCTGAAGGAAATCGTTTTATTCAAGATACTGACTTGTGATTAGTAGTTATTTGTGGAACACAAATATGCTACACAAACTGCACTTGAACATCAAACTAAACAAAAGGATCCTTTATTACATACTCGCTTGCAAAAGTTGCTTGCACTTTCATACTACAAAACAAATGACTTACCTTTAATGAAATCAAAATTAGCTATGAGTTTGAATAGTACCTATATACTGCAACTGGTGCAGCTAACAAGATAAAATGTTGAAAAAATTTAATACAATTTCTAAACATTTTACAAGATCATGTTCGTTAATTGTACTGTCCTACATTTGGATGTAAATAAATGTATTTAAAATATGCTGCTATCTCGGTTGTATCTGTATGTAGCTTGCATGTAGTATATAATAACCATATCTAACAACACGTACTCAGGGCAAATAATTATGTCAATTTACCCTGATTGCTGACACATTATCGTGATTTCAACTGGGATCGAGACAAAGACTGTAAATACTTTTCATAAATATTGTACTGCTATTTTGTTTTCGCATGTAATTAACAAATTGTAAGTTAAAATATAACATATTACTGCCCCTGTTATTATTATACAGTTTAAATCCATCAATTTATATAAGTGATGAACAAAATACTATAAAATTATGTGCTTGCGAAGCATATTAATCGTGTTTCCAATACATTTTGACATTTGTAAACAGTTAAAAAAATAAACTATACAAATTGATACAATGAATTGAAGATGAATTGAATTACATATTATAATTGTAGCATAGGCATTATTTACTAATCAATTAATAACAACATTTCATCATTTTATATGTATAACAAATTAAGTCATTTTATTTTACTGTCTTGTACCTTCCATACTACTACTACATTGAGAAAAGAAAGTTTTACCAAACTTTTTTATTCCGACTTATTGAGGATATAAAAATACATTGATATCATATTTTAACTTTTTACCCATTACACCTTCACTACTGCATACTTTAATACAGCTTCACGACTATGACATTATGCTTAGACTATAATACAAAGATTGAGAATTTAGACTCCTATATCGGCAGAAACGCATAGTTCCCCATAGGTCTTAGAAACTTGGAATTGAATTCTTCCGCATGCTTTCGAATATGATTCGGAATGCATACAATATGTGCAATGTGAAAAAAGTGATAATAGGCATTAGTCATTTTAGTATTTAATAATTAATATTATACGACAAAGTATGCTTCTGTATTCTGTACGTTGTAAGCATAAACTTCTAACAATATAAGTTAAGTACACTTGTTTAATATAAAGTGCTTATTCATAGTCCTTCAACGATACACGTTGTATTTTGAAATAATGGTTCAGCACATTTTGATTTTTAAGTCTCAAAATTAAATCCACAAAATATGCATTCAAAACAACCAAACCCTGTCTCACCTAAAAAGCCAACTATGGTGTAAAAACAAATCTAACAAAATATTATTTACTCCATATTACAAGGCCATAGAATGCAATGCGCAATTTCAGAATCTCATCTCTGATATTATGTGTATCTTGTATGTTTGTGTGGGATGGGAATTCGCATAATATGGAAGATTCTTTGGAGGACTGACTCGGATGCATGGCAGATCGGATCGTGTTTTCGTGTTTGACGAGTTTGAGACGAGATTTTGTGCAAAAATGAATTTGCGATGCGAGTGTTGCGAGTTAGGAATTGTGAGAATGAGGATGGCTTTCCATCTGGAGTTGAGGATGGGAACAAATGAAGATATGGATTTGAGTGGGAAGGATGAACGGGAGAATAGTGCCATTCTATCAGTGATCCTTTATGGACGCATGCTTCTTGACGCAGTGGTCGCGAGCATCTTGATCCTGTGAATTGGGTTTCACTAAATTCGACAATTTTTTAGGAAATAGTTGTTTATATAATCACAAAATATGTCTAAGAGAGGTAAGTTTCCATAAATTCAATTAATTTTCATAATTATTCATATTACGAGATTATCCGGGCATTTTTGCTCTCGGTAAAGTTGCACTCCATATTTCCTGCTCGATTATCTTGTGTAGTGTGTAACGGGTGCAGTGTTGTCGGCAAAATGTATTTATAGAAAATGAAAAAAATGAATCAAATATTAAACCCCAGAATTTTGTTTCATTTAATTTACAGGTCGTGGAGGAACAGCGGGAGCGAAATTTCGCATTTCCCTTGGTTTACCTGTAGGAGCCGTTATAAATTGTGCCGATAACACAGGTGAATTCGAAATTGAAAAATAAAAATATTTCACTCCGAAAATCGAATTTCTACTGTCTAAATGATAGTAGTGAAACGAGTTACGTATGACATATGAGACTGACCTGAAAAATTGTAATATTTGTTAATTACATGTTAAATGTGCTTGTCATTTTGTGGTGGTGGGTTGCTGCTTACTATTTTAAAAGCTTATTGTTGATTGTGTAGTTCGGTGTTGGGTATTTATATGTCATGCATAATACATAAAAGATTATCAGTAATTAATTGAATGAGTGATGAATGAAAACAGGACCGATGTGTATATAATGACGATATTTAGTTCTGACCATCTGACATTTTAAGAAATTAATAATTCAGTTTTTAGTATTAATGGGGCATATATATTAAAGTACTAATATTTTGACTTTTTAGGAGCCAAGAACCTATTCGTAATTGCAGTTCAAGGTATTCGTGGTCGGCTCAACCGATTGCCAGCCGCCGCTTCCGGGGATATGATTGTAGCAACGGTTAAGAAAGGAAAGCCCGAATTGAGAAAAAAGGTTATGCCCGCAGTTGTCATCAGACAGCGCAAACCATTCCGCAGGAAGGACGGAGTTTTTATTTACTTTGAAGACAATGCCGGAGTTATTGTCAATAATAAGGTACTTACTTTTCACGTTTTCACTAATAGGTGTTTTTTAACCACTCAATTCTTCAGAATGGTGTTGAGTGTTAATTAATCTATAGTGACGATAACTTGGACAAAAATGACTAAATATTTATTTTGTTTGTGTGTATAGGGAGAAATGAAAGGGTCAGCTATTACCGGTCCAGTTGCAAAAGAATGTGCTGACCTTTGGCCTAGGATTGCATCAAATGCCAGTTCCATTGCTTAAATTAAGCTTAGCAGTGATAAAAGTTCTTCATGCGGCATTGATGCATATATCTCTTTCTTATTGTTGTACGGCAAAGGAATTTCAGTAATGAAAATAAAATTCTAAAGCGGAAAATTATTTTTTATTGTTTTATTCGATATTTTATTACTAGAAGTTTCATCTACAAATATTGCAATTCATGTCCTTTACAATTATAAATATTATAATATGTAGTGCTGCCTGAATGTACACATGATTTTGCCACGAATACAAACTAACTATAAGTAATATTACTATAACATTTACATTTACTAAATATCTTTTATCATGCTTGTGCCTAAAATAATTAGGGGGAATCGATTTCCAGATCGTTTATAAACTAGATTTTTATCCAGAGAACAAAATTAACTGAACATAATATTTTAGGTACTCTTCATAAATATTGCTTTAGTTTTTCTACCCATATTTGCCAATTCGTTGTTTGATTGTTCAGATGCAAATTAATAATTTGAAAAACAACTTTTAAATAGTTGAACCATACTTAAAACAATTTCCTACCATAATATCACCTGTCACGGCAATACCTCCTATAATAAGTAGTAGCATTATTTTTCTTAGTTACATAAATAAGACTATCATTACTTGTATAAAACTCTATCTGTGATCTGTTATGTATATTCTTTGCGAAGGTCTGAGATTTCGAAATGGAAATGTTAAATAGGATGTAATGTTATACTGGCAAATAAATAATGCACCGATTACCTGTGGTAATTATATTTCAAGTGCAAAACGAAATTCTGTACGAATTGCACAAAGTGATTAGATTAAGAATTTGCAATTTAAGCATTATTTCCGTAATACGCTGCTATAAACAATGCAGCAGCTAGAGTGAAGACAACAGCAGCAATTTTTTCACCACGGAAAAATACGTTATCTTTAGAGACCGAGTGGTCATTTGGCGTAATAGCATTCTGGTCATCCACTGACAAACCTCCTGGATTATCACTTTCAGAATTTTTTTTCTTTCGACTCCTTTTCTTAGTTCCTCCACTTGGGGTTTCTTTCGGAGATTTAGGAATAGAGCACATGGGTGGAGTACACTCCAGTGTCTTAGTTTCTCCAACAAGGAAACACTCCACTTCTTTCTTCAAATGACGACATTTGCAAATAAGCTTAACTTTACGACGACAGCGATCAAGTTCCGGACAAGGTCCCGAGTGACAAATTGATAAACATCGATGACCACATGAAATCTGTAAGATAAAACAAATTGAAAGTAATAATTCAAATCTATTGTCAAAAAATATTAAATAAAGTCAATAATTTCCAGTTAATAATGATTTATTTTATTACCTTCTTAGGACA
The DNA here is from genome assembly GCA_034694085.1 of Pogonognathellus longicornis. Classification (NCBI taxonomy): domain Eukaryota; kingdom Metazoa; phylum Arthropoda; class Collembola; order Entomobryomorpha; family Tomoceridae; genus Pogonognathellus; species Pogonognathellus longicornis. The sequence continues at coordinate 10,464 of JAQFYB010000485.1, forward strand.
TTGATTTTTACAGGATCGTGCTGCCTCCGACAATTTGGATTGTTCCGAACAGGTCACAAATAAAGTCTCACTTTCGCAGTGGCATTTTATTTTCGCCACCAAATTGCATTCTGGACACTTATCTTGATGACATCCAAGGGGACATTCATGCTCGCACCCTCCAGGTCTTTTCTTTGTACACGGGTCGTCGCATTGTCCGCATCCATCTTTTAACACCTCCTCATGACATTTCTTCTTACAATAGTGAACTCCACAGCTTAAATATTTTCCACACATTTCTTCACACCTCTCCCCTCGAAGGTGACATGCAATTTTCACATCAGAATGAAGAGAGCAAGATGTAGGTATTAAAACTAAGCATTTCGGACAATCTTTCTTCTTAGCATTAGGATCTTTAGATTTCATGGAATGACAAACAGCTGGACACTTGTGACCACAAATCATTTCCTTAGAGCAGATCAATCTACATCTGGGACAATCTGCAAAATGACATCTGTGATTTTGAATCTTGGGGTGATCGCATTTTGACGAACGGTTGCACAGTTCTAAACACCCAGGAGGCTTACATTTTCTTTCTGATCCACATGGTACAAATCGAACTGTTTGCCCACAACGACATTTAACCTGGGCTGAAACTGGACAGGGATAGCATGGCCCCCGGTGGCAGATACTCTCGCATTTGTGATTTTTACATGATAAAGTTTTTCCACATGGATTGCGACAAGGAGGACAATCACCAGCACAGCACTATTTGTCGTACATAAACAAAAACAATTAATTAGCTCGAATATTTTTTTTACAATTTAAAGTACAAATGTTTAAATTATAATCGTACTTTCTTGTTGCATGGATGTACACCACAATCTCTGATCCGACGGCATTTGGTTGTGCAAACCAATTCTTTGGAGCAAAGGTATTCTTTCTCGTATTGTGTACATTTGCAAGTCTTCATCACATATTGTAAACATGAGCCGCATCCTCCGCCGTGACATTTTTGCCCACAACGATGCTGTGAACAATCCAAAACCTTATCACACGTATCTTCACAAGGCTTTCCAATTCCACGTAACTGTCCGGAGCAGGCTGCTTTTCTCTTACCGCATGGGCAACTCTGTTCACAATCTCCACAAGGATCTTCATGACAAATGCGTTCACATCGATGAACCCCACAGTTCAATTTCAAATTACATTCATTTCCACACGATATTGGAAACTCAGATTTCCCTGCTTCTGTCACAGATGTCAACTTAGCGCATGGGATCGTAATTTTTGATGGAGAAGAGCAGCGGCAAAACATGTTCATCGGGACAATGCATTCTGGACAATCAGATTCTTCGTGACAAATAGCAGGACAATTGTGTTCTCCACAAGGTAGCTCTTTTGAACACACTTGGCCGCAGGACCATGTCTTCGAAAAGCATCGAAGTGTCTTAGGAGATGATTGTCCGCAGTAACAAGTGCTTTGGACTTGTTTTGGGCAGGGTGGACATGGACCTGAATTCCAAATTAATTAAAAATAAGTTGCTGTCGTATTGAATCATTTGGATGATTGTTTAAATTAAATCTTACCTGAATGACACAGAAGGAGACAATAATGACCACATTCTGGTTTAAGAGGTTTTCCACAAGAATCTCCGCATGAATGTGGAGCATTCCATGGATCTGATGGAGGATTGACAACTTTCTCACAAAAGCATTTGTATCGATCAGGAAAATTATTTTCGTGGTATTCTCCTCGGCATTTTGGACTAAAAAATTGTACTGCGATGTAATGTTATGTTATTTAAAATAGTTAAGTCTTACATCTAAATAGGTAACTTACCAACACCAAATGAGAGGCAAATTAAATCCTTTATATGCAGCTGCTTCTTTCACATTAGCAATGCTGTCCTTCGCCCACCGTTGAATGCAAACGAGGTGTAATATACAATAGCAATTATCGCATGACCATATCTGCGCACAATTAATAGAAAAATAATTGAATGTAGTAGGGTTAATATTTTTATTACAGTATTTTTATCAGCCCACTTTTAAAGTGCTACAAGTAAAATTACCGCTTCGTTGCGTTCGACATCTTCAATACAAATCAGACAAATTCCAGCTTTTATGTTTTCTCTTAAATGTTCCAAAGTTTTTCCCAGTAAATCTGCACCTTGATTTTCTGAATATTTTGATGTTAACGATTCTGATAATATGAATTTAAAAAAAATACAATTGGATTATTGAATTCCTTCAAATTAAAATGAAATAAGTATTTTTTGTACGAAATGCAACATCTTTTTAAATTATAATGTATGTATAGTTAGCAAATTCAAAATTACAATACCAATAATTTTTTCATTAGCTAAAGAGTCTTCGTCATCAGTGGAAGTGGAAGAACTGTTCCGACTGGATTTTACTGGACTGGACCCCGAAGACAAATCTCTCCAAGCTTTATTCTTTGATTTGCCTTCCATGGCTGACTTGATGTTCGCTCTTAAAACTGAAGTCTTGAAATATTGGTTTTAACTTCTCATTAATCTGCAATAAACAAGAGAAATGTAATGAAGTAATCATGAATAATTAAATAATTAAAAATGAAAATATAACAAATTGTTTTGACAGCTTGAATCCAAACACAGAAACTACAAGTAAGTAAATCTTTCTCGACCTAGAAAAACTATATTGTATATAAATACATAAAAATGTATAAATATTATATTTATTTTGGCTGCAGATTGTAAAGTGACCATTCTGATCATACTAGGGTTCGTGAACATTAGATTCTTTCCCCTGACAAATTGCAGCAAAAACATTAAAATCTTCATAAGCAGCTGTTAAAACACCGTACTATAATATATACTCAAAAATCAAAATCCAGAAAATAAAATTAACAAAAACCTTACAAATACTAAATACAATGTTGAATGAAATGTCAATGTTAATTTGAATAATAGGTTTCCCTTTAAGCTTAAATAATGAAGTTGCGAAAAAGAGTTTCGAAAATATTTACTTGAAGACTCAAATGCTGGAAGGTATTTCAGTCCAGAAGGTGATAATTTTAACACGATCTGTCATAGCAAAACTCCGGTGCGGTGTGTTGTAAAAATATTGATGTAGAGCTAAAGGCTAAAGTAGTAGCAAAGAGAAATAGACACGGCTGCTGGTGTTTTGTGTACACGTCCTTTGCGAAGCAAGCAAAGCAAAGGAGATGAACTTTTTGGATTACATAATATATAACATACGGTTGGATACAGCAAGGATTCAGGATCAGGGTGACTAAGTGATACATGTGTAAAACTCCAGCTATGTTATACCCTACTCCACTTTTATCGAACAATAAAACCCGACTTTACATCGATTTATTTTACCTATTTACACTTATTTTTAAACAAGTTCTGTATTTTTCCTTTTTTTGACTGTAAAAGCTCGGCTTTAGCGATTATGCATAGGATCTTACTAATGAATTGTAATGATTTTGTAACATAAGTTAGGTAGGTATAGATAGGTATACAAAATGAGATTCTGCTATACGTGTACAATGACGTGGAAACTCTAATCATGTTAAATAATAAATGTATGTAATAAAAACGGTAATAAAATCCTTGACACTGTGACACTGTATAGGTACAACTTTTTGCAGCATATTAACTACTGTATTGATTGAATACGATATACATATGCATGCTGCATGCATTGCAATCATTGCATAAATGTTCATTAAATACTTCCTACACAATTATTTTTCTTATTTAGAAACCAAAATTTTACGTTCTATGCATAATAGGCTATAAGTACTACTAAAGTATATCTTACCTTTACCCTTCTTGCTTTGCATTAGCTATAGTCAGTGCCTTAACAAGCCTGTCCCGGCCGTGAGGAACAGAAGGTACTACTCCCAAGGTCGTATTTAGGATTCCACTTCGGGAGGGGCAAAATACCAACATCGTGCACAAAAGTGTCCATTATCGCGCGAAGCGCTATTTTAGGCCGAAATCAATCTAAAACGGAACAAATTCGCGCACAGCTCGAAAAATTTTGCGATTTTTTGCACTTTTTTGGTAAAATAACGTAAATACTCTGCAAAACATACACATAATATTATGTGAATAGCTGCTTCACTAATCAATTTATGCAACTAAAATATGATGATGATTGGATCAATATTTTTTGGAACATGCATTGCGGTGATCCCGGCCGTTTATGTCCCGGCCGTGATGCGTGCCTCAAACACCCTTATGGACGTTACAGTAATGGCTGTAGTTCTTATTTCATATATACGTTGTGCATATATTTATATGACGTGGATTCGTCATTGTTTAGTTAGTTCGGCATTGTTTTTACTATTTGTGTTGGGGGCTACATCCGGTATCGGGTCGTTGGTTGAACCTGGTACCGGACCACTCAAATTTTTGAATCTTGTTATGATGACTGATGAGTTAAGATATGAGAGACAGTATACACGAATTCATTTTTTTATTTGTATGCATTTGTTTCAAGTATATAGTAAGTCATAATGTTTCGTATAATTTTGAACTGTCTTTAGAAAGATAAAAACAATTTAGTATGATTTGAATCCAGATTTAAGTGTGTGTCTTAATTTTTTTGGGACTTTAAATGAATTTGTAGCAGATGGAGATGACATTGTTAATTTAATAATGTCATCTGAATCTGTAAAATTAACAGAAATATCTATTTTATACTACTTTTACTTGTTAGTTTGCAGTTTTAGTGTATATACTATACATACCCTTTCCGATGATATTAAAAAGTGAAAACAATGCATTTTCGTTCTGCTCTAATAAAACAAAACTGATTCTTCATAATTTACGCTATGCAGAGTGTGTATATATAAAACAAATTTCTTTCATTTCAATAGTTTTTAGTTTAAAATTAACTAAAAAAACAGAAGCATGAAAAATTAATGATTTATAGTAAGCGACTGAAGGAAGTGAAATGTATTTGAGTGAAAAGGATCTCGAATGAGTTTAGTTTTAAGTGTTTTGTGATAAGATATTCATTCCTACATTTATCTTGTTTTGCTTAATATTTTTCATCAAGCAACAATTAAATTTATAGATAAATTAAAGCTTTTAATTCAAAATCCAAAAATTAAAGCAATGAAAAATTAACCTTTTTTGAAATGTTGTTGCAAAATTGAGTCTACTATGTTGCATTCATTCAGTTTATTCATAAGGAAAAACAAATTGAAATGAAATAATTCCAATTTTTCCTGAAATATTCATTTACCTAAGCCTAGCCTGCTAAATAGTGAAAACCTTTTCAATTCTACCTATTCAAATATTATGGTTGGTTAAATAAATCACATACTGGTAAATAAAAAAATATTTCATAATAACATTGCAGAGTTTTTGGTAATTTTTTGAATTAATGTACTACTAATTTAATAATATCTTCAAAGCAATAACTATAAGTTAATCATGAATAAGGAATTCCCTAGTTGAATAATACGAGTGAATGAATGAACACAATTAAGGTGGTAATTTTCTATGAGCATTAATTGTTTCATCGGAAGTTTTTATCTGTATCTTTCCATTATACAACAAATAGTTAATACCTAGTAGGGTTAGATACTATATACCTAGTACCTAGTAGTAGTAGGTACCTACTAGGTACATTTAGGTACATCTACATACTTACATTACATACCTACTTAATTTTGTTTCGCATTTCAATCAGAGAATATTGAACCTAATAGAGCGGACTTACCTAGTCCACATCACATTACTAACGTTAGTTTCATTACATCTGTAGATATCTTCACTGCAGTAATAAAACATTTGATTTAACAATTGAAATAATCACCCAGTTGATTCACACATTCTTAACGAATTAATATTATTGTCATTTGATTATTTCATTGGAAAATTGAGGCGGCTTGGCTACACTCTGAGGCATATAATCGGACACAATCTGCTGCTGCATTACTCTATACTTTATACTAACAATAAGTTTAACCAGGTTGTTTTATGTGTAACAATTAGCAATTTATATTGTTTTTGAGGAAAAGGATGCAGTTATACTTTTATATGCTTTTGTGTGTATACTAATGCTGCAGTACAATGATATAAACTTCAATCATGTACAGCATCAATTCAATCAGCACAGATATAACACACTAAAGCAATTTTACGATGTACAATTACTAATTCATAATTACACACTTACTCCTATTATACGAATTAGTGTGTTACTTATTGTCTTTAGTAGGTATTAGGTATACATACAGTATGTACAATGGTAGAGGCAATGCAATAAAAAAATAGAGCAGATTGAATGAAGATTCTATCAACACAGCGTCTAGTACTTATACTCGAAGTCTCGAAGACAGTTATACCATATGGATGTACTCTAATAAGCCAGAATCACATTCGCTCGTACTTTCAATTAGACATTAAGCATTAAATGAAGGTAAAGCCGTAGCCATTCCGTCTAGTTTCATTACTGCAGTCATGCATCCGCTCTTTTTAGTAGTGCATGTAAGTAATACTATATGTACGAACTACCCTTATGATTTCCACAAGTAAGCTTTAGTTTGTTAATAAAAAACATTGCTTTGTACATGGTGGACTGAGCAGAGCTGTTTGATTATCTTAATCAGTGTATGTACGTAGATAGGTACGATGATAGGAAACGATGAGTATATTCTCTACACATGTTTCACTAGTTGTAGAAAAGGAGTAGGATGCTGCAGATACATTCTGAGTTTAATTTAGGGGCTAAGCTAAAAGAGGAGTCTGCTACGAGAATTGCTAGTTTGACAATGTAGTTCAATGAGGTTGTTATTTTGGCCATACTATCGCTTTCGCAATTTACGTTCTTACAATTACATATACTACTACGTGTGTATGTGCTTCTAGTATCTACTTGAAACCCTATTACTAGTTTGAACTTTATCTTCAACTAAGTAAAGGAAGATATTTAATCAATGTTCAGAAGTCGAGCACTAATGGTAAGTTCTGCCTCTGCAATACTTACAGGAATTTATGTTATATATATTCTTGTAAGTCTGCAGCAGCTACAATTTAGCAACGTAAATTCCTAATTGTAGTAAAGGCAGGCAGGTATATACATTAAGTGCTTAAAAAAGATTGTTTCTAGTATTTGTAATGTTACTCGTACCTAGTACATACATGGGGTTATGTTTTTAGCTTACGTTGTTCCTGATGTCTTATCTTTAGAAACTCTGTTCTTTTACACACAAGACTCCTGTTTGTATAGCCCTCTTAAATATGTTTATAGCTATACAAATTTTACATAGATAGACACTTAGACACTCATCCACCGAGTGCAAACACAATAACAGCAATGCATGGACTGTGGACTCCCATAATAATAATCTATGAACTCCATACATGTAGTATATGGGTGGTAGAGAAAGTTCTATTAATTGGTTACCATTAATAAATGCATTTTTCGAGTTTTTGTGAGTAAGCGTTACTTTATTTTTAAGTGCACCGTAGTTAGAGTTAGAGCAGTAGTAATGCGTAGTTTCTAGATAGAATTTGTAATTGCAGCATTGATAGGATGATATTTTTAATTATGAATCGCAAGGAATAAAATATTTGCTCTAAACAGTTGCCACTTTGATCTCTTGAGCGAAAGATCTTTGAAAATGAAGATCCCTGTGATAGCCATACCATTTGGAATAGTATTTGTACTTTATTTTTTCTTAGCTTACGCATTAGGAGCTAAAGCCAGAGCCTACTACCCGTATAATCCTTACTATGATTACGATTTTGGCTATGCTAAATTACCATCTTCGATAAAACAAGTCACAGTGACATTGCCTCCGAGATTCAGAAACCATGGTGGAAGATTTGGACCCTTGCCTTATTACGGTACAGAATAACATAATTCTTCTTTAGACTTTAACCATTTTTTCTCACCTTTCTTATTATATAGCATATCACTTTTCTCTTTCATTCATACATTGAATGCACTTCCGCTTGTATCTGTACATTTTACATTTTTATACTGTTTAAGTGCATAGTACATATTGTGTGTAGCTTATGGCCCCAGACGCTCGCTCTACTGGCATCCTAAGTTAAATCGGAAGTTATTCACTAAAATGGAAGAAAGAATGCCACCACCACAGATACCTGAATCGATTTTATCGAAAAGAAGTGATGGTGAGACAAATGAAATCAATGAAGGTCCTACATCTAATTCACCTCCAGTACCAAAAGACGACGAGTTGGCAATCGCATTTTTGACTCCCGACAAGGAACAAATTAGTGAATTCAAGAAGAAAATCGAAGAATTGAAAAATAGTACTGTATCCGACTCTGCCAAAGCTCAAATGTTTGCCGATGAAATGGAGAAGTTTAATGCAAAGCCCTCGATAATTACTATGGGTTATAAAATGTGGAATTGGTATAAGGGATACAAGGAGTCTCCTGCTCCTTTCTACAGCGACCCACGTACATTTAACCATCCTTTTGGAAACAAGAACAAAATGTTGAAAATTCCACCCTCAGCATTTGCGACACATTATTTTCAGCAAGATGTACCTCTTGTGACTAAAAGTACATTGGGAAAGACAAAATCGTGGATGGATGAATATAACGCTACTCCTGAAGAATTGGCTGGTGAAGAAAACGACAAAAAGGAACGCTCTCCCAAGTGCACGAAAGGAAGTAGTATGCTTTACTGTAACGGTGATGCACTCACAGACTTTATGAGTGCATTAGAAAAACATGTCCGAAACAAAAAACCTAGACCCAGCTACTACGATTCGGAGGGAACAAAATACTACAGTGAGTATGAAGATGATTTAAATCATAACCAGATGGAAGCTCCTGAATATAGTTCTGACGATTACGAACAAGCAAAACGTGGTTACAATCCTTACAGTAAAGGTAATTCAAAGTTTAAAAGTTTCTCATCCGAAGATATTTCATCTTTTAACCCGTACCGTAATGATAACAGTTTAGATAAGCATTTTGACATAGATATCAAAGATATTCAAGGTGATCCTTCAGAGGATGATAGACCCATGCAAATTCTTGTAGTACTTACTAAAAAAGATTTCTCAGGTTCTTCTTCACATAGTCGATCTTCATCACAACCTAAACCTGGAATATATCCACCAAAAGTAGTTTATGATACATCTACTTTGATTTCTGGGAAACATCGACCAATTGTCAACACACCTGAAGCGTGGGAGGATCCTTCTTTGTATGAGGATAGGGAAAGTCACAGATACAGTAAGGAAGACGATTACTACTACGACAAACCCAGAAAAAGCAGAAGTCGTAGTCGCAGTCGCAAAAGCAGCAGCTATAAAAACAACAAATATGACAAACTCATGGATGAGTTGATGAATGCGATCGAAGGAAGAATTCAAGATATGGATCCCCAATATGACAGTAGCAAAGACAAGAATCACAATCCATCTGAAATCAATAATGACGACTACGAGCCGGCTCCATTTTGGCCAGTTCCAAGAGATTTTACGAGTGAAGAAAGACTTAAGTACGCTCGATTGAAAGCAGCTAAAGCTCATTTCTATGGCCCTGAAGTCGGCTGGTTCAATCGTCAGTAGAGGAATCCAAGAATTAATTTATTGTTATTTATATGAAGAATAATGCCGATATGTGTGTTTTATGGGAGATGTACAAGATTATGGAAATCAGGCACATACCGTTCAAGTCAGAAAGACCCATTTACAGTAGCTCCCCAAAATACACGGTCATAAGACCTTTATTTTGATGAGTCCCAACCAATTGACCCCTATGGTACAGGTCCTAGTGAGTCATATGGTATGGATCCCAACAAGATAATGCCGATATCATTACAATGATAATCAATCCTCAATACACCAATAGTATTGGGTAAAATTAATAAATCTTGATATTGGCAAGCGTACCTACTAATATTGTTTATAGCCTCATGATTTCATGTTTTAGATTTCTTTAGAAAGTTGTTTATCGAAATTTAGAAGCAATTTATGTTTACAGTAGCTATGAGGTGTACACTGGGGGCACACATTCCTCTCAAATCGTCTAAAAACTTGATCTATAAAAATCATAATTATAATTAATGTACCTGAGTTATGCTTGTGCTTTGTATCTCGCCTTTGTACAATCTTAATTTTGGATGTTGGATGCTATTCTGCATCATTGTAAACAAGACTAGCAGTTTTGGCTTGTGTCGATATTCTTACCATTGTACTCGTAATATTATTCAAACTTCCCAATTGTATATTTATTAGTAGTTTGCATCTATTCAGTATTCAATACTCATGTACCTATACCTCCTTATTTTACGAATGTAATTTTCTATTTTCTAATGATTAAAGTTGTGATTTCAACTTTTACTGTATAACCTGTACCTGCCCTTAAACGGGAAAGATCGATTAAATAGATATAAAAGTTGGAAGAAGCATTATTGTAATGAATCAAGCTACACACCATTTTATAGCATCCCTAACAGACTAAAAAGGTGCAACATGATAGCATGTATGGAATAAAAATGGTATAATTAATCCTAATAAAATAGACTAGTAAATCTTTTCCCTCAGAAAAGCTGCAACTCAATACGGCTAAGAGTTATCATTTTACAGATGGATATCTTTACAAGACAATTAGAACAGTGTTATTTAAAAATGAATGTAATTTGCATTAATTTTATTAAATCTGCCAATCAATCGATCCAAAGAATCTTGTTCTTTTGTGCAAATACAATTTACACAAATGCAATTCCGTACTATCCGACACTGTTCTGTATCCCATGCAATTTTTGATACAGATTTTTTTTTGTACATGAAACTACATGAAAGCACCTACATGAAACATTCAACTTCGGTCGCTGTCTATCTGTCTGTGGTATCACTATACATTTAGAGATTTTTTGTATGCATTACTGTCTAATTGTCGGCGGCTATCGCTGGCTAGTTAGGGTAGGTACGGAATCATAGGTATGCCGATGTGTGCATTCACTTAATGATATTGCCGCATATGATAACTGTATGCAAAATACAGGGTAGGTTATTAGCTGCTCTACATTAGAACATGATGGTATGTATTACTACACATTGACGCTGGTACTATGTGGTAGCTATAAGTTATAACTGCATTATTTATACAAATTGATAAAAAGCATTCGCACAAACAGACACTAACCAAATAATATCAAATCACATGAAGTTGTATCAAAACCTGATCAAATATACAATCACATTTTTATTTCCTGATTCTTGCATTGAAATCTAGATATACCTATGGCTCGTTAATTTGTTGTAGTAAATGAATTAAATTAATAGCTTGAACAGAGACATAGGTGCACATGTACTGTGCATATACCTAAGCAAATGTTTACCTATTCTTTTTATTATATTATGGTTAGTACTCGATAGTGATGTGATGATAGTGAATACACAAGTTGAGCACGTAATAATAATTACAGATTGGTATTACATTACAAGAAACTTGGTGGACTTGCTTTTTCACGCATTTTCTTCATTTCTAATGAGAACTCAATATTTGAGTAGAACAACACAAAGTTGTAAATGAATTCAAAGGAAATGAATGAGATAAAGGCTGCGGTACACCTTAGAACTACTAGCAGGGTAAATAGACGGTAAATTAAATGCGTCTTTTTTCTTTCACTATCTATTTCTTCGTGCAATTTCTCACGTTCACATTATTATAGTTGTACTGAAACTAGAAAGGGAATACAAATGTGTAACAATGGCAAGATTAAATTATAATTGCCTAAATTAATCGATTCTTGGAAATATGTTGTATATATGCATACAGCATACCGACACGTAGAAAACATTCAAGTTCGTTGATGAGGTAGTAGATGCCTAAATATATACAGACATTCGACAGATTTACAGATAGATTGTTTTACAATTTACAATTGCATGTAGCAAAAGTGTTTTGTTTGCCAACTAAAGTACTTAGTCAATACTTACATTAGTAGAAAGATTACGATTACACTTTCATCGATAAGCAAGTCATGAGCATGACACTGACAGTCAATAGAATTCATGAGGATCATGACAGGACAGAAAACTAGATTACTTAGTTACAGATGTTTGTGTGTGTGTATGTGTGTTAATATTATTAAATCAATAAAGTGGGTTTATATGCAATTGTCAAGAATTGTTTTGAGAGAAGTTCATTTTTTCTCAGTTCATACAGATCCTGTCACTAGTCAACTCATAAGTTATTAGCAGAGGCAGATAAAATTGGCAAAAGGAAAAGATTCCCACACTATATCAAAGACACACACGTTTGGTAGAATGGCTAAGAGGCTAAGACGCTTGCATCTTATTAAGCTGGTAGCAGTTATCTCTAAACGTGGTTGCAATTGCTAACTAAAGTACAGCCAACAAGAAGGAGCCAGTTATTGCACTTTTATCTTCGTCGCCTTCCTTCACTCGCTCACTCTCACTCTTTTCATATAGAAAGTGGTCTTTGTCAATGTGTCTTTTATTTTCTTTCCTTTTTATTGTCCTATACTTACATACTGGTAGACACTGCCAGTTATCTCGATACACTTTACTTTTATGTAGCGTGAGTTCATGCATCAGATGAGGCAATGTATACCTATGTACGAGTAGTTGCTTAATTGGTTATGTTGGGATAGGATGAAATAATGTGGATATATACAGAAGTTTATGTTTATTTCAACTTGTATGTAGTTGTGCTAGTTGTGCATATATTACAGCTACTATCTGATCTCTTTCGTCTTGTTTGGTCATCTAATACTTTATATCCGTACTACTACAATGTGTATATAGGTACTAGAGAACTTTGTAGTGTTGTATTATTATGATGTAGAAGATATACATAATAATGTTTCTTTTCCTCACTCTCAAATCTCAACATCCTTGCTCTTGGCAATCCATGCAGTATTGCAGAGGTTGTAACAACAACACAAAAATCCCCGAAAGTCTCAAAAGTTTATTTAACAGCTCGTCATATTTTAAGAGAATTCACAGTCAATTTCTAGCTCCACTTGTCGTTGCATACACTCAACACAACACTGAGTGAGACTTCTTAGAATTTTATTCAACCATAAACTACTCAAAATATTGTTTCGTTCTTTCTTTCTATGCACTTCTATTCGTGCATTGTACCCATTCACTCTGTTTTGTTTAGGTACATAAAGTTTTGTTTCGTGTATGCCTCCAAATTCTAAAAGACTAACACAGTGTCTAAAGTGCTTTTAGAACTTATATTTTCATCCTTTGAACATTAACATTTATTGTATACTATTTTTTTGCTATTCCCAAGTTTAAAAGGTTGGTTCTTCAAGTTTGATCTTGAAGTAGGTTTCATTGTTAAGTACATACTCCACAAGCTCAGAAGATGAACCTGTCTCTTTGTTCAACTGTTCTACTCGTACTATGCATCCATTATTCCGATGCGTGGTTTTTGAGACGAGCAAGCATGAGACGATATGGTGGACGGCCTAGAATCAGTAAGTGACATTTATTTTAATATACCATAAACCATAATATCTATTCTTGGGTACACATTACACAACGATTCAATTCTAACATATATTTACGACATTAATCTAAAAATAGTTTCAGAATGTTCAATTTTTAGCTATCTACTTACGTCAGGGCAAGGTCTGGTAACACCATGCTTCAGATACCGTAATATTTGATACATTCCTAACATAACTCCAAAGTATGCATGCGTTATACTATATGTAAATAGTAATAAGATTGTGTGTGATATTTTAAAGCGTGATTGTATTGTGAGATTTAATTGGAAGAGTGAATGCAAATATAAATGTGAAGATTGTATTATTTGTCTCAGTTGTCGGGGAACCAATTGCAATGCCTGCGGCAGATGAAGTTATGATGAAATACGTGAAAGACTCTGCGATACAGAAAATGAAAGAGTACAATCTGAAGAAACAAAAGGAGATCTCTGGGGACGACTATTATGAGTTGCCTGCGGCGTTTTATCCGGAAGAGTTGAGCGGAAGTGCTAGTTCTGACTCCATTACTATTGGACTACCCATGCCATTCATTCATTCCAAGCCGAAAGTCAAGAAGCCCGTGAGTGATAGCGACTACAGCACAATCAGCGACAAATACAAAGATTTATATCCAGAACCCGAGACAGCTGCGTCTACCACCTCCGTTTCTTCATCTCCGAGTCCGAACTACATGAAAATGATTAAAATAGATTTGACCAGCAATAGTTCTCCTAAAAATACCGACAGTTTTGTGAAATTCTTTAAAATGCCAGGAGGTGATTCTTTAAGCGAGTCAACTGAGCATCATCAGCAAAGTAAAAAGCGACCCACGTCTTTTATCATTCAATGGAATTTGCCCATGATGTTTCGAAGTTACAAATAATCCTATGTTATGCAATCGGTACAAATAATCCTAGTATAGTTCAAAGTACTTGTATTAACTAAAGGCTTGTTGTGTTGAATTTTTGTTAAAGTATGTAGTTAAAATGTGTAATTAAATCTTACTATCTCATGTAGTATGCCAACAAATTGCTAAAAAATTAATGTACAATTGTTTTGTCTTGTTTAAGAACATATTTTACTTGTGTAAGAACATTGGTATTTGCAATAGTTAGGTGTATGATTTTTGCTCGTATAGTTTTATACAGAGAAGCCTTGTATGCAAGTAGTAGACTAGAAAAGGGAATCTCAATGCGAAATTCAATAATAGCCCGAGGAAGAGAGTCATAGTATTGAGTTTTAAGTTCAAAGGAGTGACAATGTGCAGACAAAGTACAACATAGATATAATGTTGGCCTTACAAGTAGGTGTAGATAAGTTCATAAATACTTTTGACAGTAGGACCCCCGTCTGAGCAGAAATAAGTTAGCGCTCCTTGTCGAAAACATTTTACAGTGTTAGCAATGCCTACGAGGTGTGTGTGCCTTTCTGGATAGGCCACTTAGCATATTAGAATCGTAAATATCCAAAATTAACTTTCTCCTTGTAAATAAGTTAGTTACTGTGGGTGTGGACTAAAGTGTGTAGGGGCCCAAAGGCATGACATTTATCATTCCGCAGACCATTAACCCAGCACGAGCTAATATCATTATGATGTAGTTATTTGTAGCAATAGGCACACAGACAACATACACATTAAAGGCTTGAAATCTTAGCCATTATTTTACATTTACGTATAAAGTGTATACTGACTTGCCTTGTATAAATGTTGTATTATGTTCAAAACTTTTCTGCGAAAATTTACCTTTTATGTTGACCTGAACCTGTTGATAGTTGAGTGACACAGCGTGGCTCAAAGATCTGAGTTTGCTTGTAACTAAACTGATGCATGATGGAGCTGAGAAAACTTGAGCTTTTGCCATGAGACAGGAAATAAATTAAAATTCTATACTTTATTGTTATTACTATTGCAAAGGTAGGTACTTATGATTTACGTGTTACAAAATAGTGCTGTATAGTAAATACTTTCATTGTTGATACTGCACCTTGTTGTGTTTGCTCATTTTTATATCAACTTTGTATGCCTACTTCTATAAAGATCTAGATAATTCTAGATGATCCTTTCACATTGCATAAATAGTGTAAAGTGGGGAATTGACATTAAGCAAGGTTAGGCATTAGACATGTAATGTAGCAAACTGCCTTAAGAAAAGAGTCTCAATTATTACAATTGCAATTCCCAATTGATAATGAGTTTTCTACATGTTGAGGTTGAGATTTGAGATGTTATCTGTTCGAATTGAAGATCATCATCACATCATCATAACGAAAACGGCTAGTAGAGAAAAGCAAGAAATCCGGTTTGTCGAGCCATACAGTTTACTATTTTGCCAATCAAGTATTGCATACTATCACTAATATTCATTAGACAATACCAAAACAATGCTGTTTTTTGTTAGTATGAGTTCATAAACATTTATTTGTGAAAAGGGAAACGGATATCTAGAAAAAACATGCAAAGAATAAATATAACTGGTTAGCTACACTTCTGTTTATAAACAATAATCGCAACATTTTATGCATTTGTGTATTATGAAAGCACAACCACGTACAACTTTAACTAGAATTTGTTTTACTATGTGAAGAAATCGTTTAGAAGCGAGTACTATTATATATATCCGTTCAATTAGCTTGACATTTCATTTCACGTACCTACACAGTGTACACACTGTTTACAAATCATATTTTTTCATTTATTGCTATTATGTATGCACAATTATGCATGTTGCAAATCATCGTTTGTTGCACTGTACTAAGGAATAGAAAAAGTGCTTGCAAATAAACATCATTGTGTTTCTCCTAGAAAAAGTAGAAAGCAATGTTAATTTACCTGCATACACAATAATAGTATTTACTACAATGGTAACAGCTTGTATGACACATGTTCATTCTACACTGTCATCCATATGATATATCGATGACTGTGTAGAATGAACATACATTTATGTGTGTATGTACACTTCAGAAGAATGCTTTGTAGCAAAACAGACAAAACAATGATGATTCATACACATTTTACACATAATGTTATACAATAATATTTTTAAACAAGTTATCGCAATTCAATAAGTTACATAGTTACATCACCAAATTTTTCTTCGTTCGATTGTTTCATAACTTTTGTATTTTCTTCGAATTAGAATTGTGCATCAAAATAGATACCGATCTAGAAAACAATTGTACCTTGACTACCTTGTAAGGTAGTATGTACCTTACTAAATACCTTGCATACAAAGTCAAATAAATGTGCTGTAGCATAGGTACGTAGTACGTAGTACCAACTATTTATGCATTATATACCGCATTACCGGCATGATTTTGTGACTACTACATGGTACTGTGCGTGTATGTATTTGTATGTTTGTCTATAATGTGCGGAAATGAAAGAAGTATGAACAATTACAAGAATATTGTTGCCAATTATGTGTGTTTACATTGAGTACTACAGCTTTTGCTGTTTAAACATTTATAATTTGATCGTTAAGTAAATAACGACAAAAATACAGAACTGAAACACACAAAAAGGAGAGATACAGAATTCCGCTTTCTTTAATGTTCGTGTAAAGACTTCTCAGTTCTCACTTCCAACTTGTTTCTCATGATCTTTTCTTCTTTTAAATTATACACTACAACATAAGTGCTTATATAACAATTGTATAATGTAGATGATAATTATGTGTCTTGAGTAATAGTTACAGTTACATACAGTACTGCCGCCACGAAATGTTTGATCAAACAATTTTCCATACCAATGACATGCAAAGATGCAGATACTGCAGCTTCAGCCTTCAAGGGATCAAACGACTTAAGTAAATCACAAGCCTGGACTTTTGCATGGAACAATAGCTATTACGCTATTAGTATTCAGGTACTTATACTCTGGCAACAAATAACATCAATCATTCTCTCTCTTTCTTCCGATTGTGAGTTATACTGGACCTGGCAAAGTACAAATAAACTTACTGAACACTAACTAATATCTTGTTAAACTATTATCCCTCTTTCTTCATACTTGTCACGTAATTATCTCGTGAAACAAGTTTGCTTTTTACATAAAGTGCATATTAACAAAATTCAAATTGCAGTCAAATACATTATACTATCGCTAATGTAAATAAAAATAAATGAATGCACTTTTCTATGGATATACATTTTTACACACTCACCCTATGTCAGTCATGTCAGGTAACTGCGAAATAGAATTTTTCAAAGTAGTCATAAATATCAGTCTTGTCAATCTAGCTGAGGCGGTGACGCTGATAGGCAATAAAAATGTTAGCTGCATGATCTTACGAGACTAATTGCACTTTGCACTTTATGCCAATTGCTATTTTACTTGGATGAAACTCATTCAGTACTTGGTTTTACATAAAACCGTAATTGAACTTGCAGATTAGCAAAAGCCATTGATGCATGCACTGCACGTTATGCCGTTTTTCAAATCAGCCCTGACCTTTTGACATATGGTTGCTGTATACAAATGCAAATCAATAAGTTCATGCTTCAATTTGCCAATTTTTTGACCATACATAAACACAAGAACACGAACAACTAACCATAAAAAACTACATAAAAGCTCCTGGTGCAATAATGATTGCAAATATCGCAGTCAGGTTGCAAAAATTGTCAGTCGCAATTTAGTAGTGGTGTAAGAATGCTGTGATAAAGTCTATTATGCATGCTGAGCAATTTCTATAATTGACCACTTTGTCCAATTAGCATAATACTAAGCTGTTAGTCCATCAATGCAACTTAAGTAAGAGTGATTCGCTTTGTTCAAAAGTCAATTCGATACAATAATATTACAATAATACCTACTTTACATACCTAATGGCAAGTAATAATATGCTCATAAAATGACTTACAAACATGTAATCAAAAGTTGATTTTATCCCATGTGGGGCTATTAAAATTCAACAATACAATACCTATACCTCAGAAATATATTATTACCTACTCATTGTCAGTAATTATTACTTGTATGTATAACAGTATGTTCTCAATAATGAATATAATAAAAGCTGCAGGTCACAGCTAATTGTCTACAAATGTACATGATGGGAAACAACACAAATCGATACTATGAAATGAACTATCAAACCTAAGGCGTCTATTATTTGACACTCAAGGCGCAAATGATATTACGGTGAATGAGGAAGCTTAAATTTTTATACAATACACACAACCCATTGAACTTTGAAGTTACATACATACAGCCTACACTCAAAGCTGTATTACAAATTACAATCGAGCATTTTCGTATTTCAAGACACCTTTTATAATACTCTAGGTGTGGCTTCTATACGCAATCATGACATGTTTCCTTATCCAATCAATATCTTTATTTCACCTACCTAAGCCTTTTTCATTATGATTACAATATTATAATTCAAAGTCAAGGAACTCGTAAAATACTTGTGTGGTACATTGTATGTTACTTAGATTGTATTCACTGTCAATGGTGGTGCCGGTACCTCACGCATATTTATATCTGTTGAAAATCTATGACGAATTCTAAAATGATCGACATTGTTGACAAGTAAGATTTTGGAAGTTGTACCTAGTCCAACTGGTCAGCTTTACACACATACTATCTACAATACCTAAGAATTATTAAGACAGAGAAGACATGGATGGAATTTAGTAAACCCATTTGAGATAGGATCCAAAATATGTAGTCAAAGTAGTCATACAACAATAATAAAATAAATAAAAATGTTAAAAATCAGACAAAATTGTTAAGAACTAGAGACTTGAAGTTTACTTGGTTCGATTGTTGCATTTGCATTGTATAAATTGTTTACAAATTTCAGCATGGAATCTCATTCGACGCTGCTATTTGCATCATAAGAACCAACAATCAAGTAAACTGATGAATGAATCTTTTAATAACAACAAGGTTTTATACACCACCTTTAAACATGCATCGATAGAGATTCGTAGTATGTACGAAGATCAAATTAACATTTGGGTAAATATGATGATGTGGTGCTAGTCGGAGAAATGATATTAGTAATGCACGTTGAGTTTAGCGTTTAGTCATTATTAGCACAAACAATTCTCTGTGGGAATTCTGTTGGTTACCTAAGTGTGTATCAAATGGTGTATAATGAGCTAAGACCTGAGCTACACTGAGGTTGAATGTTGAAGCCTCATCATGTCATGTCATGTCAAGCAGCACCTGCCTATATAAACATCTTTACGTCATAATAACTTACTCAAGCAAATTCGATTCATATGACTTTAACTGTCAGTTTAATTTCCATCAGAGACCTGTGTGTGTATTGACTTCCATTTAAGCATTCCCTACAGTTCACTCAGCTATGACTAAATGTGTTCAACTTAACATGAAGATCACGAACCAGTTTACTCAAAGTTCATAGCAATTCGAATGAGACAGACCGATTTATTAAATACTTGTGTGCAATGTATGCGGATGCATGGCACACCAAGTAATATTTCATTTAGCATTATTAACGCTTAGGTACCTCCTTGTTATTTCCATAAAATTAATATGCTCTCTTTAGAGAGCAGAGCTTGAGGTAGGTACTACTGCGTAGGTACTCTCAACTAATAACCTTAACGGGAATGAATGACAGTGAAAATTGAATTAAAATGATTTAGCACATGTCGTACTTATACATGTTGTATACCTAGTATAGCTATCTGAAGGAAAGACAGTGCATAGCCCATTTGTATTCTATTTTGCACATGAGTTATACTTACAAAACAATTTCTTGATAGAAAACAAAGCAGTTCAACTTAAAATCACATACCTACACATACAAGTGTTAAGCACAGTTCTTCGTATGCATATTTACACTGTCGGTATAATGTTATGAGGTAAGTCAGTATTCTATTAGAGTATAGGTACCTATATGTAATTTGGTTGTCTCAAGAAAAATTATCTTTGCACATCACAGCCTAAGTGAAGAAGACAATTGAATTCTTGAAAAGGTATTTGGATGTAAATTCATTTTTAATAATGCCTAAGATTTCACGCATGGTTTTGTTTGTCACGCTTGCATGTTTTACTGTATAAACAATATGACTGCGTAGTTTGATTTTTAAACAGGTTTTTGTATTTTATATATTCCTAAATCGTATCAAAAGTGTACTTTGAATACAGTAGGTAGTATTGAGTTGCTCTTATTTAATTGAGACAGATAGTCTTGTTTATATAATCTTGTGACTAATAGCACGTAATTGCCTTTTAATTATGTTCCTCAGATGTGTATGTGTGACAGGGTATACCTACTATATTTTATACTTAACCTAAATCAAGCATTTTATACAAATTTTAAGTTTTATAATACATAGCGAATACCTACCTAATATATGTGTCATTAATTATCAATCACCAGAGTGAATGCCCAGGTCAAAAACAAGTGTTGCAATTATTCCTCAAGTGGAGTGTCTCAGTTCTTTGTAAACCCACAAGGGTGTTGTAAAGCTAATAAATCTTACGTCAAGCTTTGTATTATTGCTAACTGTCAACTGTATAAAGACGTCATTAAGCTGTAGATGACGGGAGTTTCTTTTAGCAAACAACATGTTTTCCAGTGTAAGTTTTCCTATGCAGACCAAACAGTCATATTGTTAGTAAATAACAATTAGCTACCTGTGTAGACAATGTGTACATTAGAGATGCAGATATAATGCCTATAAATGCATACTTCACCAGCTATCTACCTAAAGGCTAGTAGATCGTAGTAGACCTACCTAATTTTGTTAGGTTACTCTGTAGAATGGTTAAATGTTAAACACGGATAAAACTTTTCCTTAGTCAGATCCTTCAATAATCGTGATTTATGGATGTTCACAATGCAAGGTAGAGTAAGAGAGGTAAAAAGAGGAGCGACTTAAGTTAAGGATGATATGAAATTTAATTTTGTACGTACACGACTAGTTCTTTCTCTGAGAAATTCTCCCTCGTCATATTATAGTATGTAGTACTCTTAGAAGATACAGGAGTAGAATGTAAAAAAGAAGGATATACATTTCTCGTCCTCACACACACAAACACTCATCTGAAGAGTTGGAGTGCAAAATAAGTTGGCATCCATATTCTACTGCAACATTTGCAACTGAAGTCGGGCGCTGGGTTGGTATGCAGTTATGCATATGAATCGACTCAGGCTCAGCTAGCATTTAACCGTCTAATTCAACCGATAGTATCATCAGTAGTGATGAAACAACGTCTTCTTAAGCTTCTTAGAGTCATAGCTTTTTCAAACTAATAGAATTCATAGAAAGTTTTCAAAGGAAGTTTCAAGAAAGGAAAAAACTTGCTTGTTTCATACTACATGAAAATACAGTAACAAAATATTCTTCATTGGTCAATATTCTAGGGAACTTGCGAAAAACTGAAACAAAATCTTTATTTCACTACGAAAACACGGAATTACCTATTGAAAATATTAAAATGAAGAAATATTTTCAGTGTATATTTTTTGTTGCCGTCCTGCAATCCTTTTCTCACTCGGTAAGTCACATAAAAACTCAGCCCTATAATAATAAAGCTACAGTATTTTAAGCACATAAAATATTTTTACATGTTTCATAAATTGAATATCCATGTACATTGTAACTTTAATCTACATAACACCCTACACTCAAATGACTTCCGCATACTATTGAATATGAGTATGAATAAGATATTAATTACTGATATTCGTAAAAAGAGAAAAGGGATAGTTTAAATTTTGCCCTTTTTGTTATTGGCAAACGTTTACATATTAACACCCATTATCAATCTGCATAATAGGCTCCAGTGAAACGCAGTAATAATGACACAGAAGAAGCAACCCAAATTGCATTGGAGTCGACAGGACAATTATTGCCGAAACCTGTCCTTGTAAATAAAATACAATCCGATTTGGAATTAATACGTTATCTGGATCCAGAAATGAAGAAAGTAGTTCACATGGGGAAGTGGAAACCTGGACAAGTTCTGGTAAAAGATATGAATGATTCACAACTGAAGGAAATCGACGAAAGTGAGTTTAAACCTTTGGAGGTAGTGAACAGCTCTAGCCAACCTTCTGTAAACCTATTGATTTTTGAAAAGGCCTTTCACCCAGAACGACTGATGGAAATACTGCAACAAAGATTTGGAATTAATGCACAGCCTAACTTCGAGGAATATGAAAGTAAACAAAACAACATTTTGTACAATCATGAGTTGTCTACTTATTATTTTAACTCAGAAAATGGACAAGATTGTGAAAATGGTTGTTTGGCACAGTTTGCTATTTCTTTTGATCCTCGCGAGTTTGAAGACAATAATTTGTAACTCTATATTTTTATACCTGAATCATTTATATGCAATGTATTTGACAGTACGAATTATCTTATGAAATGAAGACATGAAACTAAATGAAAAGAAAATACTGAATTTTTCAACTATACCTACCTAGGTATTTATTAGATGTCAACCTTTGTAATACGAACAATAAAATGGTTTAGTTAAAAATTATACATCATGGAACGTATATTTACTTACTCATAATTATACAAAAAGTAACTAAAATTATTTAGTTGTTCACACAGTACCAGTACCTACTCATTTTCTATTTAATTAGGTAACACTTATCTTGTAACTGATAGAGTAATGTAAAAACATTTAGGTGAATTATTTTCAACCAACTGGGCTTGTAATGTAATGCAAAAAATGAGTCATTAAATTGTGCTTAAAAAACAAAACAGACAACTACTTAACAAATTCCCAAACAGTGGCGTATATAATATAGGGGGCTTAGGGAACTGAAGCCCCCAAATTTTTGTATACCTGATTGCTGAAAGGTGTCTAATAAAGTTTAGCCAAATAAAAAATGTAACTGCTTTGTTTTTCAAAGGACAACCAGTAGCAATTTTTGTTAACATTTATATAGGTTAAGGTGTGTCATTGGACTTTCCTGTATTAATTCGTCATACACTTAGCACGCACAATAGTATTACATAATACCTAATACAATATATCTAGAATAGTAGACAATGTAAACCATAAAGACATTGAACGGGAAAACAGATAATGTTCTAACAATTTTTTCCGAGTCCATCCAACCAACCGGTTTCCAGGAAAGAAAGTAGGCTTAAGGCTACAATTTTACATGCACGTACTCCTTCAAGCGTGTAAAATGCAGAGTGTATAGTAGTTTTTGTTTAAGTTGGAAATAGTTGGGTTAGGTTGGAAACTTTTTTTATTCTCTCTGCAACTTTCGCACATAATTAAATTTGACGGAAATATAAGGATATATGATAGCTCTTGAGTAAACATCATTCACAAACAACGACTCGTATGTTACTCACCTAATTCTGGTTGTATTGACATTGAAACTGGCGTGTACGGGAAGTTACGGATATCACGAATGAAAGAGGATACGTCATGCATACATATTAATTGCCTACTCTTTTACATACATCTTCCGCTTTCTTTCCAAGGAAACTCATAAATGGTTCATGGTTCCTACGTAGTTATTTATCAGCTTTCATTGTATTTCCGTGAAAAGATCTGTTTTGATATGTTAGATGTTGTTTCTGACAGATAAGGAAAAAGGCAAGAATGACATATAGGTACCTAGGTAGGATGGTTCTGGTTGAAAGTGTACAACAATTCAAATATATTCTACAGCCACTGTAGGAAACTCTGCATGCGCTGTCAACTTTGCAAATAATACAGTAGTGGTGATGTGAAAGCTTGCAAATCTTTCCTAAATGCCTGTCTCGCTATTTCACTTGTAAAGCAATTACTTTGGCTTGCTTGGATCACAAGGGATACGAGCACTGTTAAGTGTACGGAAATTCACGGAAGCGAATTCGGAGGAGGAAACTGTAGTACATGAAAGCTAGCTAATTCGGGGAAATCCTGATGTAAAGGCTGTATGGTTGTTCTGAACAAGATAAGTAGAGTTCCTTGGACTTGAAATTCACAGCAGAGAGTTGGCCTAACGCAATACAGAGCAAAATCAGATCAGAGCCGACAACAAGGGTTCAGTTCAGAGTTACTAGGGGATTTCAATCAATCAAATTCTTGCCTTATATTCCTAATTCTATAGAAAGGGCTTTGCCTTTGCTAGGATACGCATTATAATACATACACCCACCTAGTATACTATTTCCTTCTAATATAACCGCAGCACGGTAGTGGTTTCATCATTACGACCCCTATGACCATCATCAATTTTAGAATCGCAGACGCAGCTATAATACTAATGGTAGCATTCATTCAAGATACTCAAGACACGTCTACATGCCGGCGTGGCTTCTATAATACTACGTTTGAACGTGAAGAATCTAAAGACTAAAATTATTTTATGTAAACTGAAGTCTCAGCATGGAAAAAGGTCTGTCGAAGAAATAGTGCTACACTATTTCTTTAGACAAGTTTCCTTTTATATTTGACTTTCCATTGTAGTCGAGAAATTCAAATGATTCACAGAGATACCCAAATGCAAAGATTCTTTTTCTAAACTAAACACCGTGGTATATTGTATGTCAATAACTTTATGCAAGTCTATATACATACTGCAACACAAATGCTGCTATTTACAATATACTTCTAACCCAAATACCTATAGCTTGTGTATAAAATGCTATTTCTAAATCTTATATTTATCTGTGCTATACATAATGCATAGAAACATGTATTAGTTATATAAGTAAGTAACTCCAGCTCAGTGCAGTAGTTTACTTATTGTAGTCGAGCGAGAGTGTCGAGTCGATACTCTCTGGATAGTGCTTTCCCTTGAGAGTTGCAGAAGATTGAGTATATGTGCATAGGGCAACACGTATATAAAACCAACTACGAACACTTCTTAAATCCGCTGCGCTACAACCAAGAAATGAAATGCTTATATATAGAGGGGCAAAGAAAAGACCGACAACGACAACCAACAAGCGATGCGTAGCCAACCCAAATATCCAGGGTTTCCAATTCCAACCATCTGCAAATACCAAAACAATATGATATTCTAGCCTACACGTTTGGACTGCATTACAATAAAGCTTCTGTCTGTGTAAGGGATCATAGGACTTGAGTAAGCAATTTATTTTTATTCGAAAATTAATAATATGCTAGTTTGAACGGCCGTTGTAAGTACCTAGAGGTAGGTACACTGAGCAACATAAAAATATTTCATACATACTATACATACGGTACCTTCATCATTTCATTTTTCTAAGCACCTATGTGGATTATTCACTTGTACAGAGATTATATTTGTCACTTGTATACAGTAGATACCTCTGAAGTACCTAAATCATTTTGTGAATGAAATGTTTCTCGACTTATCAAACAAAAATGAACAATGCCACATGCAGTTTTTCTCATTGCTCCTCACTGTGAACACATAATGCTGAAGGTTAGTGGTGTGAAAAAGGATTTTAATCCACTTGAAAATAGGAAAAGAGCGAAACCTTGAGAAAGTAAGAGTACCTATACACAGTAGCTAAAGAATATATGTATGAAGCATATAGGTAGTTGGTATTGCTAAAGTTTGTAGGCAGGAGTGAGTGGTTGTGAGAGGTGGATGGAATGTATATGTAGTAAAACTGCATACATACTCTACACATATAGTAGCATAGGGTGAAATGTCTGGAAAATACTCCAGTTGTTAGGATTCGATGCAGAGTTTCAGTGAGCATATTGAGGCTGTGTGTCTGAATGTGTGTGTCGGGTGTAGGACTCTCCAGTAGAAAAGTGAACATCGCCTCGACACAGTAGAGTGGACGAAGAAAGGCGAGAGTCGTCTACGAAGGATTGGTAACGGCATATTCTCATCTCATTCTTCTCCTCTGATCCTCATCGTTCACATCGAATCTCATCTTCTCATCCCTCACTCCAAGTTCAACTTCCACACAAAACCCACTTCCCTTTCTTTTTTCACTTGACTTAACATTCTGTCCTGCAATTCACAATTACACATATAAAGCGCAAAGGACACACCACCACGTAAACTATCTTCTTATATCATATTCTCTAAAACAGCCACGCTGATACACATTATACACGATTGTACATACATATTACATTATTCTATAGGATAGACCTACCAAAGTTCTCTACAAGTCTTTATAAGTCTGGAGTTATGGTCGAGTATGTACCTACTGCAGTAGTAGCATTATAAATGCATTCATTTCTCTCAAGAAATTTACTGAGGCAATAGTTTTCTACACAGTTGTTCGTTGTCCTTTGCTGACTTCTTGTTTCCTTTCATTTTCCGACGAGAATTAGACAGGATAAAATTTATTATACGCTAATACACACATGACTGAGTTAGTACATAAGAGGTTAATAATAACATTGCTAAGGTAGGTGGTGGTAGTATCAAAGTAGCCGTGTGTAGCACTATTATAGAAACATACTAAACACACACATAAACACAAATGATTGTATACAACTTTGTCGCTCTGGCAAACGCTCCACAACACAGACACACAACAACACAGTTCAGCCAAACTGCAGAGCGAGCACTTTGCAGACATAAAATACTTAAAGCACCAAAATAATAAGCTGTGTTCTCCCTCTCTCTCTCTCAGTCTCTCTATAATTAACTTGGCTAAGTTAATAAAATTGTAAAAACTTAGAAAACACCTACACTTACAAGTTAGTAAGTAATACATGTATCGAAGTATAATATTAATTATGAATTAGCACAGTATTTTGTGCAGGAATCGACAATATTGTAATTGTGGTGTGAATGTAAATATTCTGTATAGTATAATATGTCCTTTGTGTGAACATAATTGCTAACAACAAAACCTTGCCTTTTTACATAAACAACATAAATCACAAGCACTTAGAGAAGTCTATGTATAACATTTTGTTAACTTGTCCAATCGTCACCATTGCAAATAAGCAACAAGGGAAACTGATGTCTAATTCGCCATCATCATGAGCATCAACATCAAGTAAGTATAAAATTAAACTTTTTTGCTACAATAATGCGTGTTATCTGCACTTTGTAGAATGTAAACAGTGCGTATTGTGTGTAAGTAAGCATATCCTGATTGATAAATAATTCTGTTTGTCTATTGACATTTTCTATCAAGAGCTATAAACCACAAAGGATAAGTAATTACACGTTGTGTTGTGTATTAAGTACTTATACCTACGTTGTTTTGATTAGTTAAGATAATACTTTACTTGGTTTCTATACAAGTAAGTATGTTTATTTATGTACGTGACACATTATAAGTATTTTCAATAGATGGAAAAATAATAGTGTGTGCAAAAAAGTTTATGCGTATGTGTTGCATACTTAATACAATGTGTATGTACAATGTGGATGATGAATAGATACATATTTCCCTTTGAAGTTTAATTTAAAGCACTTCCTCCTCTCTCCTACTTATACTTTTAAACGAAGTTGCCAAACGAGAGTCAAGTTAATTTAATATTCAATTATAATATGATTACAAGACATTACATGAGCGTACCAAGTCCTTTGAATAGAAATTACTATGACCATTTACATGATTTGCATTTTTACTTATATTCAGCTTGAGCAGCGCATCATCATTTTTCCCACCTGGTCTGGTTCTCACAGGCGTTTGTGGCCTCCGGTAATTAAGCTCACCATCAGCCAACGTAAACTGCACACACACACACACAATTTATTTACTCAATCAGCATGCTGTATGCTGCAATGTGTTAGTAGGTAAGGTACGTCCTTTTCATTTACATTTACATTTACCTGTTTACCTTATGCCTTTTATTGTGGAATAAGTAGTAGCACCCCTGTGCAATAAAAATACAATATTGTGCACAAGGCGACACATATACTAAGAGAATTCTTTATTTTATACAATTCTAGAATTTCCAAGCAACTCACTTTGCTAACTATACCTGAGTACCACAAGCAATAAGCGACACACATACATACTTCGTACACACGCTATTATGAAGAAGCAGGTGAAGGTGTTGCAATTCCAGCTACAACAGCAACTCAAGTTACTGCTTCACATTGCACTTAAACACAGAGCACTAAATCTTCCATAGAAATTCACAACTCACATGAAGAATACGACTACTTGGCCAAAATATTGATCAAAAAGGAAAAAACAAGACTGTCAATTACAATAATAAATAGTTGTGTACACTACGTTACGGGTCTTGCTTTAAATACGGAGGAATTCAGCTACTTACTACATACTACACGACTTATTAAACTGTGCTGGGATTTAAATCGCATATAGATTCTTAAAACGAATCAAACCAGGTAAGAATCGCTCTACATAATATATACATCGCTCTTATTGTTGTTGTTGCCAATAAAATTGGCAATAGTTTTGTTTTATTAACACTTATCGGCTTATCTTGATCTTTGGAAGCAAATGCCTGTAGTAGTACATACAGTTGTTTTTAGATTTCATGCGTATTAATTCAGTAATGGGTTTAAAAAACTTAATTAACTTTGGTATATATTCAAGTCTTAAGGAAATGAAGCTGACAAATATTTTTGTCGACAATGTACATGGAGGAATTTTGCTAATTTTGGCGAATTGCCAACAAGAAAATTAATTTTCTCTTAAACTTTGCAGTATCGTACCGTACGTATGCGACAAATCGAAAATGCTGCAGTGTGCGTATTGTGCAATGCAGGATTTGCATTAATACTTTCGTTTTCAAGAAAGACATTTTGGATATTGCTTCCGCTTTAAAGCAGAGTGAAAGAAATATATTTATAATAAAGTCGGAAACTGAGCGTTATGTTTTTAAATGCTATAGTATGTATCTGTAGTAGTACGTATGTAGAAAGAGGAAGCGGTTTTCGGTTCGTTGTAAGCAAACGGGCATCACATCACGTAACGTACGTTAAGATTTTGAGGTGGTAGGTATTGTTGCGATTTAGCTGTGTGATACTAGAACTACATACTAGAACTAGAACATAATATAGAATCTACACCGAGAGTTGCGAACAACCGCGGTAATGTAAGATGTATGTAATACCAGTACCTATGCGAATGACTTGATGTCTACCCGGTTTTTTGTGACCATTCGGAGATGTAAGAAAAGTAGGAAGGAAAGCATTTGAGCTGCAGGCCACAAAAAACGAAACGACGATACGGCAATATGCAAGTTGACTTGGCGAAAGGAAGAAGCACGTTATATACACCACACTACCCTACCTAATACCTACCTATAAATACATATAGATAAGTCAAGGACCCCATAAATAAATTCCCCAGAAAGGACATCTCCTAATTTTTGGCTACAGTGTCTTCCTAATGTGCAAAATATTTATTGTCTTCATAAAGAGAACCAATGCAGAGACACTTTTATCAATCTTTCGTACAGTTCGCCATTATTCGCATCGCAGGCAGTTCATTTAGGATGACTGCAATATTTGATAGCGTAGCGTTTTTCGGAAATGCCTCAAATATCTCGGTAGCCACAGCCACACTGTACGTACTTAAATTAATAATTTGGAATTAAAATCCTAGAGCGTATATAGAGAACCGTTGCAGTAGCAATCTGATTTCGAAGATGACTTTGGCAGAGGAAAGATCGTTATTTATTTATTGCTTTAGCCAAATAGGGAATCTGGAAACATTGAGTCGAGTATGGTATTTTATTTATTTTTTTATATGCCAACTGCCCACTCTGTCTGTTCTCGACATGGAGATATTAATTATCATATTTGATTGAGGAATATGTGGGCTAAAGAGACGACCATCTCTAAAGAGTAGGTTACATATTGTGTGTTCATAAAATGTGGTTTTAGGAGTCCCGTTTGAAAGAACAAAACATTTGTTAAGTACTTAGATGAATGATTTGATATTTTTAATGGTTTCTTTTGAGATTGAATGTTTTGTTGGGTTTTCGCAGATTGTGTTCAAGTTGAGTTAATCGAGCGGGCATCTGGATCATCAGACCATATCGGCTAAGACGGTGAATGGCCGACAATTTCTGCTTCGACGGTGACCATGAGCAGCCTCAGCAGCGTGACCATCACAACAACAATCCCCACCGATACCACCAACAGCAATATTACAACCATGAGGAGTACAAAGACCAAGATGAAACAGGAAGTAACTCTGAGACGCTCAGTGCCCAGTCGACATTTTCTGGCAGGAATAATTCAGCCACTGCTGCATCCGGCAATTTCCATTTTCAGCAAATCCCAATACGAAGAGGAAGTCGTAACACTCAAGCGACCGGCTTTTCTTTTGGTGCGAATCACCAATCCACTTTTCTGGATAGGTTCAGGTCACAGACAAATATTGCTGTAGGGAGCCCTTCAAAATCAGGAAGAGTCCGAAACGGAAATAGTCGTAGTGTTCTTACAAGTCCGGTGAATGATCCAACCTCTCCAAGTTCAACGAGCAATGGTTACACGAACAAAGGAAATAAGCCTAGAAAATGGTTTTCGTTCACAAATTTGTTAAATCGTCAGCATTTGACCAGTTTATTGTCCTTGCCCCGCTCCCGCCTAAGTGTCTCATCTACGTTGAACTCTGTTTTTATGGGACCATCTTCTCCGGTGTATGGAGAAGGAGGTGGAATTGATTCTCATAGCATTTCCGGTGTAACAAACAATTTTTTCGACGATAGTCGCGGTTTTGCGGATTCATCTGCAGGAGGGTGTGGGCCTGCGTCACCCACACCGTCGTGTGCCACAATTTCCGGGGAATATCCTTCTCGGAGTATTCATAGTAATAGTAGTAATAGTGCTAGTAGTAATTTGCCCGCTAGTTCTTCCTCTGTCATTTTCCGACGAAAGAGCGGTGGATGTTCGAGTTCTAACAAAAATTCTACAAGCAACTTTTCCACGGGGAGACATAATTTAGCTGGAGTTTCTAGTGTTGGAAGTAGTAGACTGAGTTGTGGAGAGTTCTTTACAGGAACGCCAAATTCTCCAATATATTCTTTTTCCGGAACTTCTACAGACTATTCAGCTCCATTTCATCATTTCCAATTTCATCCCACCACTTCCTCCACTCAAAATAACGGCTGCTCAAAGGACGCTGTTACCAGAAAAGCATTAGGAAGAAGTCTGCCTACACTTTTAGGTAAGTCCCTAGTTCCCTAGTCCGCACTCGTGCTTTTACATACCATTTCACAAATTGAATTCTAAAACATTATCCTGTCAATTTAACCTTGGCTCTCAGACCGAACTGACCTGAACCACCACAACACACACACATAAAGTAATATACATTGCTCCACGTACCAGATTTCTGGCAAATATATCAACATGCAACTTGCAGCCAAAGGCAGATTTATTATATAGGAACAGCATCCATTACCTATACGTGCTACCAATAACCAAAGCACCTATTTTCATTTTAAATTTTTCCAAGATGAACTTACACTCACAGAAATCCAGTTTCTTTTACTCTGTTCTGTATACTGTCACTAGCAAGGTCAACCCTTGTGACATTCTGGTGAAATGATATTTCGTATTTTATTTCTACTTTATTTAGAGTACCTACAGACTTCTCTGCGGTAGAATCATGTCTTTTCATTCAACGATGAGTTGCCTATTTTATTGCTGTCTGAAAATCTTATGGGTTTCTCACGAAACTTTTATTTTGTACCTTATACCTAATTTCATTTTCTATACAAGTCGTTACGTGTGAGTTCACGAGCTGTAAAAAAAACTAGTCCATCCATTGATTTTACAATTTATTTTCTCCAGTTTTGTCGCTTTGTCGTGAATGTGGTGGTGATGTTGCGGAGATATAAAGAGACAAGTCCTCGAAAGTCTATACCTAGTAGCTAGGTCAATAATCTCCTGTACCAATATTGCCCTAAAGGATTCGAACATCTGATGAATCTTCAGAGAAGAGGATAATATACGTAATACACATCTATAGCATAAATACTATAACGTTATTACGACTTTGTTCTGCTCCTGCAAAACATGACTACACATTTGCCACTACAGTATTAGTCTCTTAGCTACCTAGTTGCTGCTGGCTTAAATGAAATCTGCAGTCTGTATATTCAGAGTTTTGGTTTTTGCAAAACCACAGGACATGAAAACACTAATTATAGCAGTCAGCCCAGTTTGATATACTGGTGGCCATAATTTCATTTAATGCTATTAGGTTGAAAGCCCAATATGGGCAGATACTCTTGGGTACATATTTACATACTGTCTCAACTCAGACTCTTGTTAATAAATTCAAAATCACATTCACTCACACACCACACTGTTTTCACTTTGGACCTGGAACTTTCCACCCATTTTTAATTTTCTCATGTTCTAGTACATACATACATGTGTGCTGTTTAATTGCTGTCTAATCTCAATCTGAAAGAAACTGAAACCAATCTTTACATTGTAAAACCGTGTCGTCACATCGTAATCATAAATCAAAGGGCAAGACTAGTGCACTAGGTATGTCAGACGAAGCAATTAGACAACTAGTGTAGCTAAGTCTCAAGTAATAAAAGGAAACAATGAAGAGACTTGGGTAGTAAAAGTGATTTCTATTCAGACAACAGAAGCTCATCTATATAATCTAACGACAGCTCTTTTTCTTGTTAGTCACTAACACAGAATAATTATAACATTTGTATGCAATTGTTCCGCTTTTCCTTTGCACTATGTACTCCTGCTATTATACAAATATCACCATGTCGCATTTGCAGAGGAATAAAGATTGTTCTCACCAAGGTAGCTCTAGCTCTATTTGTATTTTATAGATAGGTACCTCTAAGTCAGTAGCTGCAGCTTATACCTATGTATACTATGCAGGTAGGGCTTATTAATATTCCAACTATTCTTCTAAGACAGTAGTTAAACATAAACTTGTTCACTTTATTATTACTTGTATAACATGGATATTGTAATAAAAGTAGCTACCTTAAGTACCTATGTAAGAGTAACCTATAACTAACTAATACTTCGGTTTAATATCCATCTCTAGTATGTATAGGTACTTTGTACTTAGTACTGGTTGACCTGCTCGATCTACCACGTTTTCGCAAATGCAATGCAGTGTTTGCCATTTTGCGATTATTGGCACTAGTTAGCATTAAAGGAGTGATGGTTCTTGTGCCATGTTAGTTTGTAGTTTGCTGTGTTTGTGCACGACAATGCATTTTGACTTGATGAAATGTCTTGTAAAATAATGAGTGTCTGCATTCTGCATAGGTATCAGTTTGTAATATTTTATGCTAGTACTCGAAGGGTACTTGACAATGTCTACATGATATTAGTGCTGCGGTTGCTATTATTATTGACTATTGTGCTATGTCTTTTGATATGCAGCTATACATCACATTCAACACAATACGATACTGAGTTTAGTTCTATAGGTATTGTATTTCTTATGGTTAAACTCTGAGAGTTATATGAAATATCGAACGAATGAATGAATATGATGTGAGCTGAGGTTTTATCGATTCGTCCACTTCCGTCTTTTGTTTCGGTTCGTTTACTATTTCAGCTTGTCTATCTCCTGTGTATTCTCTCGTGTTGTGTGTGATGTGTTGCTTCAAAGTAAAGAGAGAACTATATTTGTGTATAAGAATATACGAAGCTAGGGAACAGGCAACTAAGCACACAATCGAATGCTTTGTACGGCACGTACAATGTGTCTGTTCAAATGAAAGTCTGATACCACAAAGATAGGATGGTAGAAGCATTGAGTTGAAGAGCCTACTAAGAAATGGTCAGGAATGAAAAGTTAATACCCATAGGTACCTACTACATATACCATACCATCCTGACGTGAGTTAAATGTCTTGTGTTACGTTTAATGTAACAAGACAGCAGAAACTCACTCTTTTTATTAATATCAACTAAAGTTTATGTGTGAGTGGTATAATATTTTATACTTATAGTACTAGGAGAAGATTGCATATTGAATGCATGCCTACCTAAACCTACCTAGTAGGTATATTATTTAACAACAGGAGCAGTATGGTCTAAAAGCGCAAAATATATTCCATAAAATCCATGCAGAGATACTAAGAGAGTTGCATGTGCAGAAAAGTAATCAATGCGATGGCATGATCGTCGTTAGTTGCATGTAGTGTAAGTAAGCACAGACAGACACAGCAGAGATGTGTAGAATATATAATCGTTTCATTTGCAGATGTTATCTTTCCTTGCGCCACGTTTTCAGTCTTTTCGTACGTAGGTCTAAAGGTCTACTTCAGAAACATCATAATATTATTTCGTTTATTCCTTTTGCCAATTGCCCCTCTTTACTTGCTCTTTCAACAACACATTTCCCTTTATCACCCCGTTTTTCGATAGAGCTATACAATGCATAATAGCATCATTTTACAGCACATATGTGCACTATAAGTTTAAGTGGTTGCAGCCGTACTGCATAAGTACTACAGTATAGGTTGGCTCTTGACTGACTTAGATACTTAGCTTTCTGTGCTTGCGTGTGGTAATTGGGAAGGTACAGGTATGAATGGGGGGCACAGGGTAAAGTAATATACCTTTGTCAGAAAGCAAGGAAGATGTTGACAAGTGTTGGGAATATATCTAGGCAGGTAATGTACACATTTTAACATAATATATTATATGTGAATAAAACAATGTAATATTTTCATATTATTATTCTGTAGTTTGTTAATGCAATGAAGTAGAAGGAAAAGGCGGAAATAGGTATACTATGCAGTAGAAATAT
The DNA here is from genome assembly GCA_034694085.1 of Pogonognathellus longicornis. Taxonomy (NCBI): domain Eukaryota; kingdom Metazoa; phylum Arthropoda; class Collembola; order Entomobryomorpha; family Tomoceridae; genus Pogonognathellus; species Pogonognathellus longicornis. The sequence continues at coordinate 45,516 of JAQFYB010000485.1, forward strand.
TATTTAGAATAATGGAAAACCCTGTAACACAGTTACATGTCTAATGCATTTACGTAGTTCCAACTAATAAGGATGACTTGTAATTTACTAAGAAATACTGATTGTGGACACACAACTGACATTAGTACAATACAACTAAGTGTATGCATTTAAGACAAAATCCTTTAGCTTTAGTGTTTACTTCTTGAACAAGTAAAAATGGGATTTTTTAGGAATATCAGTTGGTTGAATGTTGAAAAGTAAGCCCCACCATTTTACCTACTACGGCATTGCATAGCAAGTCCATTGTTCTAAAGGAGGTGTGATATGCTTTTTAATGATATGGATATAAATCCATGTCGTGATGTATTGGAAATCATTTTTCCTGCAACATATGCCGTGAAGTTACATTAGAGCAATACACTAGTCACAAACTCACAATAGAAATAGAAGGATTACTATATCTAAAATTATGAATTAAACATCTCTATAAATCATATCTGATATTTACGTACATACATAATGTATTGCACATAGGTAGGGAATATCTAAATACATATAATGTAAAAAATGTGTCATGCTGATGTGCAAATTCTAATTATAGTAAAGTGTTGTTGGCTCAGCAGAATTGCTAGAGGAGTAAATAGTAAATAAATATGAAATGATAGTAAAACACAAAAGTAGTAGCTGTAGGCTTTTTCCACGAAGTGTGTAATTTCCTTTCTGTGATTCCTTCAGAACTACACAACACACAAACACAACCTACTTTTTATTCAGCAAGTGTGTTTACTGGCAAAGTGTGAATGAATGAATTGCAAAAAGGTTGTGGTGGTTATGCTTATGCACACAAGTATTCAAGTCTAAAACAATCGAAACCTGTTATATTCTATGCATGTCATTTTTAAATATTTTCATTTCCTTTCCATTTTCCTCACCCTTACTAATTATTCTTTTCAACAATATCAACAATTCTGTTGTATAGAATTATTTATATGAGGTAACAACAACTTTGTTTTTATTTATGTAGTGTAAAGGCAAAAGCAAAGTAATTAGTGATTGTGAGTGCTGTGTGCTAACACTAACACTTACTTATGACAAACTTTCAGTGAAGGTGAGGCTGCATAATTAATGCATGTTCTACAGATATATTACACTTGTACACTGATAATAGTACCTGTAGTACCTACCTATTTATTTGCCAATTTGCCGAACATTAAATTGAAGATGTTCTTCTAACGACGCGATTTTGAGGTGCGGAAATCAAGTGTCTACTTACATTCGATTCAGCACACAAACACACACGAGTAATGGATTGTTATCCATCATGCATTGTTTGCATTCTGCAATTTGTACGAGGTATGTACTTTAACTTGAAGAATATTTTGATAAAAATATTGTAACATTACGTTATTCTTCTTCGTTACTACTTCATTACATGCATTAAGTCAATCCAAATCCAAATCAAATTGTTTTCCTACGTTGTGTTCCTAGTCTTTTATGGTATAAAATGTCTAGAATAATTGCATGTAGGAAATAGGTTATGTACATTCAATTCATCAGTGTCAAAATGGGTTTGGAAAATCCTCATTCGTCTCAGAACTATGATTGATGCGATTACTATTGTGGGTCGTAGGAAGTAGGTGCACAAAATGGCTTGTGCTAATTGAAATCTTGTTGATTTTGGTGTTTTTAGGTGGGTAAACACTTTTATCCATATTATGGGCTCGTTCTATTATTATTAAATAATGCAAAACTATTGTGAGAATTATGTTATATACCTACAGGTATTCCTTTTTCAGATTAGTATATAAATACAAATTCTTGTCTCAATGTACCCAGCTGGATAAAATCCTTAGCATCTTTATAAAAATTAAAGCACCTACAAGCACAATGTGCACAAAGTGCATATTACATAAAAGGATTTCTTTTCTTTTCATTTGTCATTTACACAAAGTATTCCTATTGTATTATTGTCAGACAAACACAAAAGGCTCATTGCTCATAGAAAACAGATATTATTAATTAGGTATTAAGCCATGTCTTATTGCATTACAGTATAATCACCAGTCTTCTCAGCTGCAATATTTATAGTTTTTTGCAATTGTTGTAACGAAATGTATTATGGAACGAAAAGTGCAACAGCGTATGAAAAGCTGTTTGAACAACTGGTCATGGTCATGAAGTGCCGGTTTGAGGCTTCTATATGACATCTGTTTCCTTTCCCCTTTATCTAAAGTGGCGGCGGTGCGTATGCACTCACTTTGGTGCTCTTTAAACAGTCAGTTCAACTTCAACTTCTAAGCTCCTAAGAGTTGAATATAAATAGACAATGATGTAGTAAATTAATCTAAACCACGATTTGTATTAACGAAATTAACGATTACAATATAAACGAACTATTTGCCCGTTGTCTTTTCTTAAAATACACTAAACTTGTCACTTAAAACAACGTTTTCACTTTTAAACTGCAGTGGCCTATCAATAAACAACAAATTCACTTGTGTGAGACTGCTGTTAAGCATAGTGTGTCTGTGTGCAGTGTGCAATATATTTAACAACAATAATTCCAAACAAGGGTCAATAAAAAGCAAGTGCAATGACCATCTCTTCACTATTTCTAAATTAAGTACATATATTTCTGTCGTTAAATATGACAAAGACTGCAAATTGCAATAAGGAAATATGGAAGGAAACTTCTTGGAGCTCGGAGTAGGTAAGTTTAATATTGAAATGGCTAAAGGCAAGCAAACAAAATACATGAGTCTATAGGACTTGTTAGATTTAGTTTCGTTGTTCGTAGGAGTAAGCAATAGTAATATATTTATAAACTTCGTGTGTAAGTGCACACTAAACATAACGGGATCATATACATAACATATCTGTATATATCTACTAAAAGGACTAAAAACGTTATTTGTAAACATGTTGTAACACAAGTGGAAAGGAAGGCACACACTTGTGTGTGCTTTGCAACTTGGAAGCAAGCAAAGTTCTGGCACAGCTTCTATCAGCATTGCTCCAGTTAAATCACTCACAATGTTCATTGTTACAAGCACAACCCACCCAGATATTTACAAGAATGACAAATACGGCCTTAAAACAATGGTATACCTAGTCGCACTCACACAATCTGTAATAATAGCCGTAATTGTCGTATCTGTTCTATCACAATTAAAAATCGTGACTTATGCTTTAATTACTGGTGACTGGTAGTAAATCATGCATGTGCTGTAAACGCAAAGGAAATTAGTGGTCACATTCTAGTACATGCATTTAATTAATATAACCATTACTCGTTCAATCTTAATGTAGTACTAATTAAACTAACGTTATACTAACGATATATTTATCAGATAGAGCTCGCTTAAGGACATTATAGATAGAATCAAACAAACTACGTAGCAAATTAAATAAAAGTTCAGTTGAGAATTAGTTGGTAGCAGGTCAGATGCATAATTATATTAAGGATATTAAGGATCTAGTCTACAGTCTACAAATGTAAGTAGGGACACATGCATTATGAATGACTGTGAACGTAATAGACATTGATAAACAAATAAATTATAAAAATGTGCATAGCTAATCCTCGACTTTCAGTTGGTTCGTGACATAAACACACTGTAGTGCATACGTTTTATGTAAGGTTACTTTCTTTGATACAGTTTCCATATGCATACAATATGTAATATTGGAGTTATGGACTTGTCAGTGCTATTTAATATATGAGTGTGTACAGTGTGTGTGTATTCTGTATATGCACTGATATTAAATCGAATGATACAGTATAAGCTGTTGGAAACTGTTGACACAATCGATTATGGGTGACACGCTTTAGTTTTGCACATGAAGTATTTATGCCAAGCAGTCCAGCTTGTTGTTTGTGGAACGTAAGTTACTTACTTCAGTACAAGTTTGTTTGCATAGCTCTGTAGTGTCTGTAGTATTCAAGTATTAGCGAATCACGAACTTTGCAGTCTGCTTTGTTTACATACTTAGAAGCGTATTTGTATATAAAGGCGACATAATTGATAATGACAAAAGTTCATTAGAACTCTGTGTAAAGTCATAGCGTGTTTATATGCAATGTTGTTATACATCTAGTAGTACCTCTCTCTCATTTAATTCTATACATAATAATTAAACCCCAAATGATATACTTTTACTACTATTAAACACTAAACTATTAGCAATGAGCTCAATTCTCAAATACTATCTCACATAGTCCTGTTTGTTTTAATAGTTTCAATGTAATCTGAATTATATTGTATGTATGGCCGTTGTAGACACTTCATCCGTTGCTCTTCCTGGAAATGTACAGACATATACATAGAGAACAACAATATCACAAGACATTCTATTTAAATTTCTATTTAGTTGTATATATTTAGTACAGTATATTTTATCATTAGCATTACACAGTGAGATATCTGTATGAAATGAAACTATTTATCTCTGACGACATAATTTCCATGTCAAAAATGTATCTGTTTAAAGAGCCTTGATTCACTTTTGTTGGCGTATAGGCATTTGCATACATTTAGAATCCTGGACAAATAAATTGGTGTATTGCTAAAATAGACACGAAGTCCGAAAAGAGCCTTAACAGACTACGGGCTGTAGAATGAAGAGTATTATTTTTTGCATTGTTCTACGTATTGCGCACAGGCAAACCAATTTTGTTTAGCACTACATTATAACGAATACCAATGTACTACTAACTTGATTATTGTATGTAGCATGATACACCCATTATACTAACTGCATTGTGCAGTGTGATGGTTTGCTTTTTTGTCGTGGTTTGCATTACACACGTAGTACACAATATACAGGTTTGATTTGTACCTACTTGGTCGCATTGCATTGGATTATTGGATGTGTTAGCAACTAATGTTTATGTACAAGTAACCCAGTTGAGTTGTCCGAGCAAATGAAAGAGACCTTAATACTTTGCGTACATAAACCTTCTGCTCCTTGCTTGCAGTTTCAACATTTGCAAACAAATTTTGCTCAGTCTCAGTGATAAGCCGTCGATTATCTCCCGTTCTCTTTCCTACAAAACCTTTTATGTTTGCAAAAGGTTATTTTATTTACAGATACCAGGAGTATGGATTTAGATTTACTGATGAGCATTCGGTGCGGTGGTGTCTGTAGATTTAAAGCACTCTACTACGTATCACGATTACGATTTAATCCGTCTGTTTGTTGTACCTAGAACATATGCACCAAAATGTTTAAAGTCACAATGATCAATGCGCAGTGCAGTGGTGTAAAATGTTTCACTTGGGCTCAACTAAAAGTTTTAAAACTCACAAACTGTTTATCTTCTCAAAAAACACATCTAATTAGTGCTCTTATAAACTTTCGTTCTCTCCTGTGTGCAAAATAAGCAAATGGAAAACAAAAACAGGTAATTAGCAAATACAAACAGAAACTAGACGTTGAACTACATTGTAAAATATACCTTACCTTGTGTATGTGTACTAGAAGCTGTGGATTAATAAAAACTAGCACATAGTACACATACCTATAATATACCATTACCTATACCCTGCAGCAAACATAAATACAACTCCCAATGTGCAACTGTGAAAGCATATTGCTTGTGTGTAGGGCCAAGGCCAAATGAATGGGGTATAATGAAAATCATTCCGTTCCCATATACAGTTCCCTATGTAGTTCCAAAGGGATTTAAAGCCTTATTTTCCTTAAAATAACACCGAAATTCGGATTTAACATTTTAAAAGTGAAAATGGAACCATTTTTGTTCAGTTCAACTGTGACTGGACAGTTATTCATATAGGTAGGTACCTGTAGCTACTTTAGTTTAGTTAAAATTCTTAACTGTATATAACAACAGTTCAGTTACAACAACACCATGTTTACTTTGTAACCCTCAACTTGGGGACTGCTGAGTCATAATATTTTTGTCTGACTGAAATGCATCATTCGAGTTAACTTTTTGTTAGTTCTGTCAGGCGATAGTTTGGAAGTCAATTTTAATGCAATACTTTTAACTGTAGTAAGTTTTGGTGTTGCAAGTTGATGATGGGCGGCATAATGTCTTAAGTTAGATTTGTTTTAAGCGTATAATCATAACTAGTGTTTTAAAGCAAAGCGAAACGCTGTGGAACCATAATGGTCAGTCTGAGACCCATGAATGCACTCCAGAAATTGTAATCGATTGCTGTTTACGATTCTTGTATGACTCAGCCATGAAATCGTTGTTCTATAATATATACCTGTGAATACATGGCATGTTTTTCTCCTCTGATATATGTTGTCATTGATTTTGTTATTTCGGTGACTGTATTGGACTCATAGGACATATTGCAGGCTTAATGGCTTATGTTAATAGCGTATAGTAGCAAAGCCTTAGCAAGTCCTCCGTATATCATTCTGTGTTTGTCTTTTTCGACAGAAGCAATGGAAACAGCAACTAACCCACAAGGGAGCCCAGACTGTGGTTCTAAACCTGTAACTGTTGAATCTGTTGTGGATCTCCTTTATCAAGAGTTTGCCATACTTACCGGGGCCAAGTCCATAGATGACCATTATATTATAGTGTTTCCTGATAGAGGAAACTTCCAACTGCTGGGAGATGAGGAATACAGAAGACTCATGGTGTACCTGACGTCTGTGCCACCGTAAGTTACATATAGCTATTTGTTATTAGTTGACAATAGCACTTAATTTTCTTTATATGGAATCCCGACAATTTTTGATCACTTTTGCAATAACACGTTCTGATATAAAGGGATTTATACATTATAGATTCGATACATGTATATCCATATTTTATTGCATTGTGTATTGTAGCGTGATTGTGATGATTTTTGCCTTTATATGACTTTTAGTATGCAAGATGCGGAGTCTGGATTTGTTCTTGTGATTGATAGGCGGGGTGACAAATGGAATTCAGTCAAGACTACATTGCTTAAAATATCGGTAGGTGATAAGGACTTATAACCGTAGATACACTTTAGTTTACTAAAAGTACCTATGTATTCATGTAAACATGTATTCATCTGTATTCATGAAAACTCCCTAAGCGTTAAGGGAGTTTTATAATCAAGATTTTACAAAAAGTTAAAAATCCCTGATGAAAAGTAGGTATCCGTATTTGATGATGATGTTTGTATTGATTTTGTTGCAGAGTTATTTTCCTGGATTAATTCATCGAGTTTTCGTCCTTCGT